>PVKA01002782.1:0-55371 GCA_004027165.1 Ctenomys sociabilis
TGTATTTGGTTTCCCTCTTCTCTGTGAGAACTCAGCCTGCCCTCTCGCTGCTGCTGCTGCTGCTGCTGAGGCTGGCTTGCTTTTTCTGCTGCTTCTTTCCTCTCCCTTTTCTTCCTCCTAGCTTCTTGTCCTCTGGTAAGTATGACAAACATTCCCCTCAGCCTGTGAGAAGCTATGTGGTGCGTGTGGTTTGGGGGGTTCAAAGCTTGCAACTTTGAGTTTGCCAGTGACCTGTTGAACTTTCCATTGTTGTGTGTATAATTAAAATGTGTTGCCGGGCGTGGTGGCGCATGCCTGTAATCCCAGCACTCGGGAGGCTGAGGCAGCAGGATTGTTGTGAGTTCGAGACCAGCCTGAGCTACAAAGTGAGCTTAAGGCCAGCCTGAACTGCATGGTGAGACCCTGTCTCAAAAAGGCAAAAAAAAAAAAAAAAAAAAAAATGTGTTGTTCAGGGAGGGCTCTTGTGTGGGGGACTGCTAGCACAAGGGAAAAATTCTGTCTCAGAGGACAGGGGAAAGGCCCATCAAGTTTATGTATGAGGAAATTTAGAGATAATCTCTTTGCTGTAAGATAGATTACTATAAATAGGTAATATACACATAACACCATTCTTTTGACTTTTTCACTCTTGTTAATTTGTCTGAGGCCTCTTGTAGGAATTGACCTTTCTGTAGCTTACAATATTTCAGTTACACTGTTTTCAAAGAAATGTGGAACATGAATTTAAAGAATATCCATGGGGGGGAAAAAAGAATATCCATGGAACTAAATATAAAAAAGAATTAACAACTGTGGCATATGATGAATGAATCAATCAAATAGAAATGAAACACTCGCATGTAGGCTAACCACAGCAAAATTCCTAAGGAAAGGAAAATTTAAACTAACTGCTTTGAAGTTTGGTTTCCATAGATATAGTTCATCTTAAAATAATCTCCCCTACAGTTTAAAAAATTGCACTTACGGATTTAAACCAGTAGATGTTTATTGTTTCAATTAGATTTAGAAGTTATTCTCTTGATTTTCAAGGATGAAGTGCTAGATGCCATGATTCATTTTAGAAGAGCTTAAAATAATTCCTGGCTGGACAGCAGATGCCTTGTGCCTCTCTCTTAGTTTAGAGGGGCCAAAAGTTATATATAGATGAGTGTGCCTAGCCACAGAGGTCAGGGTGAGGAACCTGCAGGGGTGAACACAACAAAGCTGCTACTGAATTACTTTATAATTAAATTGCTGAGTTAAAATTGGTGAACTTGGGCTGGGGATATAGTTCAGCTGAATAAGTGCCTGCCTGGCAAGCACAAGGTCCTGAGTTTGATCACCAGTACCAAAAGCTAAACTAAATTAAACTAAATGTAAAATAAAATAAAAATTTGGTGAGTATGATGAACTTGTTTCCTTCTAAGTAAAGGAGTTCTTGGTGAGAGGCGTGGGAGGTGGCAATATCTGAATATTATATCTGAATATAATAACTGAGTGGTGTATTTTCTACTCTTGTTGACACCCAAATCTCTGATGTTTGCCACCATGAGAAGGAGACAGGAAGCTTCACAGTTGGGAGAAGAGAATGTTTTTGTTTGCACTTTTATGCCAACACAAGAGCAAAATTTGTGAATTGTGATCTTGCCACACTGTTATGTTGCTAATTAGCAAAACCACAACTAAAAACTATCCACAAATAAAATAAACTGTAAATTAAAGGCCTGTGCCACATCTCTTACAACCCTAGAAATGATAATAGCCAGAAACCTGGAATTTGGACTCAGCTTATCCTAAGAGCCCACAGTATATATGAATTGCTTCCCTGTTTCATCTTACTGCTTTTTATATACTGCTTTTCTGAAAAATTACTATATCCTCAGAGAACTTCAAGCTAAGAAGAAAAAGCTGCAATCCATTTTCTTCTAAAATAAGATCAGTTTTTAGAGTGGAACAAAAGGATATTATAGAAATTTAAGGGACCAGAGACATGGCTCAATGGAATAAGTGCTTCCCTGGCAATCACAAGGGTCTGAGTTCAATCCTTGGTTCCACCAAAAAAAAAAAAAAAGAAAAAAAAAGAAATTTAAGGAATGACAACTATAAGAATCACTACATTTCTACATTAGTTGGTTTATTTAAACCTTCTCTCATTCCTTGTCTTATTCCAAAACTGATACCAGTTGGAACCTCAGAAAAAGTGTTCTGCTGGTTAATATTTGTGATTACCAACCTGCAAAAAAGAAAAACTAAAAAATCAATAAGCAGTAGCATAATAATTCACTTACATCAATGCATACTAATAAAATCTTCCATTATGGATCAAATAGAACATTTTATGAGTGAATTTAGTGTGTAAAATAGCTTGTAGTGAATGTTTAACTTTGAAAGAAAATATATCTATCTGTGTACCTCTAATGATTCTGATTCTACCCAGATTTATATAAAATGTATCATAATATAATGTGGCTTGACTAAGCTAAATGATAAATATGATCCCCCAAAATAACAGCACAAATTAATGTCAAATCAGTTGATAATTTGACAGTTTCATAAATCAATGTCAATTGTAAGGGATACTACTAAAAAACTGAGTATCAAACCAAAAGTATGCTGATAATAGCACTTGGTTTGAAAAAGTTCTTCCCATTGTTCGTACCTTACTAATTATAATATCAATGATCTGTGAAAGTACATTCAATGTTAGAACCCCTAATTGCCTGGCATCTTTTTTTTTTTTTTTTTAGTTTAGGGAAGGGTCTACAGAGTGTTCAGGGTCTCACTACTAGACCGACTCGTAGTGATCAGCCTGTTTACAGCCTCCCAAGAGCCGGGATTACAGGTGTGCACCACCATGCCCAGACTCAATTGCCGTCTCAGCGCGCCCCCTGGGGGCAGGCCCAGGATCGAACCCCTGACCTCTTCACCTGCTTCCAGGTGCTTTAATCCGTTGAGCTCTCTGGCTGGCCCCACCTGGTACCTAACTGGGAGACATTCGCACCATTAATATCTTACTGGCTCACCTATAAAAACTCCTCACTTTGCTTCCTCCTAGACGCCTCTTCAAGTATGGAGACCGATCACCCCGAACAGCTGCCCGCAGGACAATCACCGCCTTCAGGGGCTAGTTCAGCATCACCCAGTCAGAATGGCCCAGGGAAGCAGGACAGTCAGGACTCCTCAACACCACTGCAAAGCCCGGAGCCCGAGGCAAGTGGCCGCTCTGAACAGGGTGCCCATGATATCTCTGAAGAGCTGAACCGACAACTGGAAGACATCATAAGCATGTACGGGTCTGCGGCCAGTTCCACAGGAAAGGAGGGCCCGCCCCAGGAGCAGGAGCAAGCCGGGAGCACAGAAGCCCCTGACCACGACAGAGACCGGGAAGAAACCCCCGAGGAGGCCGAAAGAGAACCCAGTGCTTCCGGAGAGCCTTCCGTACTCAAAGAGCCTGCCGGCAATAAAGAGCAAAAATTGGAAAAGAAAATCCTGAAGGGATTAGGCAAGTAGCTATGTTCTAATATATCTTTCTCATTTCTCCTAAAAAGGAGTATCTCTTCAACTTTGACAAAAAGCTAAGTCTAATACTTAGCTTACTATAACAGCTTCCTCTGAGGGCTGTCATCATTTTTCTTCTACTATATTTGTTCCCGTCCTCAACTCTTCAAAAGAGCTCAAGTAGACTTTAACTTGAGAGCAAGTGTTACCCATTTTCTCTCTCTCCAATGGCCTTCAAGAAAAGGCCAAAATTCATGCTATTTTCTACAAATCTGACAAACACTTGCAAAGTCCCCCTTCCTGTCACCCCACGCTGCCCCGTAGCATCCCCTTTGTGAACACTCTGCCCCTGGTGCCAACCCACCACAGCCTCTGAACATACAGCCCCTCATCCCCCAAAGGCCTGTGTGCATGGCATTTTTCCCCACCTAACAATCTCTATCCATTCCCTATAGCCACCCCAAGTCAGCCCTTTGACACTAAACCCTTCTCATTTAGCACACAATTGAAATGGAGTTTTAGTCCATACCCAGGCAAAGTTCTAAATGCTGTTATCTTTACTACACCACACATCTTTCCTATATAACATTAATCATCATTTGAAATCATATACTTTGTATAGGATTACCATATGGTTTGCCTGCTAGATCTTTTATCCCAAAAATAAGGCTTGGGTGTGAATATTTAGGTGCCTCTAGATGACCATTGCATATGACACGTTCTAGGCTCAATAGATATAGGTTTCAAGGATCGATGAATGGGTAAATGAACAGGAATGTTATTCAAAGTGAAGTAAATATAGTTTGAATATAGCAAAATGTAAACA
The DNA here is from genome assembly GCA_004027165.1 of Ctenomys sociabilis. Lineage (NCBI taxonomy): Eukaryota > Metazoa > Chordata > Mammalia > Rodentia > Ctenomyidae > Ctenomys > Ctenomys sociabilis. The sequence continues at coordinate 4,304 of PVKA01002782.1, forward strand.
TTTATGTATAAAGTTACAATTCACTTGGTGTTATATTTCATTATTATAGCAAATCTTTTTATTAAATACAACTCAGAAATGTATCAAGTGATTTATGCCAACATTTGCAGAAGATATATATTTGTCTTTTTAATAATTTGTGGGTTCAGTATATATTTGATAATGTCTTCTTTTATGAGTTACTGCACTATGTGCACAAAAATAAATCATGATCATGGCCCTTTAGTCAAGCAAGTCTAGGTATAGGAAGAAAAGCAGGCATGCAAGTTGATTGTTATACAGAATATGTGCAAAAGCAGGTAGAGAAAAAAACTTTTGAGGAGTATGGGACACTGGTAATATCAACAAGAGCCATGAAAAGTGAGAAACCTAATTTTATTTATAATTGGATGGCTGAATACACATTACCACACAGAGAAAAATTCTACATGTTTTCTCTCACTGAAACATGCCAACTGGTCCTCTCTCTTAGCCGATACCTTTCTTTGTATGGCCCCAAAGTTAGTATCACCTCCCTTAGTTCTCGCTCAAATTTTCTGCAGCGATCATTTGCTTATAAACCTGCCTTCCAAGCTATATGGAGCACCTGTTAGGGAAGTGATCTCATTCATCTTGTTCATTTCAAGAAGACAACATGGTACAGTGATAGGTGGGAACTACAGCCAGAACTGGATCCAAATTGCAGTAATAGATTATTCTTTGTAAATGTAAGAGTATGTCTATTCTGGAGTAAGGCATCCCTGTGATATATAAAATTAATTGCTGCAATGCTGTCATGAAAGGCTAAGTGATATATTACAATAGCATGCTTGGCCTATCAAGCCTAAAGATCAAAATACCCCAGGCATACACTTAAATTTTCCTAGAGTACAAAGCTGAAACCAAGTGAATTCTGGAATGTTGTAGAAAAATGATAAAATTGATACAGTTCTCTCCCCAACTGAAGCATCTCAGGCATGATCCTTTGCACTATTATTAAAGTTTCCATGGACAGAGATCAAAATTTTTGGCCCAGAGGTTTCTTGAGTGTTCTGATCAAGCTTCTTAACCACTTGCTTTATTGTCCTGAAACTTTTATCCCTGCTTCCCAATGTGTGTGTGTGTGTGTGTGTGTGTGTGTGTGTATGATTGAGTTGAAAGATATGAATAAGGATAAAGTTAATGATAACTGATTTTGGCTTCTCTTTTCTCTTCTCTAATCTTCCTTAGGCTTATGATTAACAAATAATGGAGTTAAGGAAAACTCCATTTCTCTAGCATCACCACTGACAAGATAGCAAGATTTGGCCAACTGCTTTTGACTAGTCTCTCAATCAGAGGCCTACTCTGATCACAAGCATGGGGGTGGTATTCTCTCTGCAGCACTGTTCAACACCATTAATATAATTTTTTAAGCTTTGGCCATAACACATGGAAACCAGGAAGAGGAGAGAGAGGCACACACATGTATATTTAAGACCAACTTGTATCCCCAAAGATTTAAAATATCATTTTAGAAAAGCCATAGTCTTGAAACATTAAGTCTGCCTAAGTTATCACCCTATTTAGTACAAACTGTCTTTACTATGCTAGAAGTTCAAGAAAAATCCTCTTCCTCGATTCTGCAACTGGCTCAGTTGTGTTCATTTAAGAATTCATTTCTTTGACGTCACATGGTTCCTTTGTGTCCCCGTACAGTTGTGCCAGGGGCCACAGCCACATGGGGCCTTGTTGCTTTTGCTGCACAGTTGACTATTTTCATGTACATTTCCTACCACACTGAGAATTCCACAGCATGAGGGCCATGTGCCCGCCACATGCCTTCTCCAGACTTAGTGGGAAGCAATGAAACTCGCTGTGGAATGACACATGAGGTGAAAGGGAGGTGCTCACCTCCTGACACAATATCCCTGAGTAAAGTCAGGTTTTCCTCTTGAGTCTAGCAGTGACAGCGAGTGACCCTGTTCCCATGGGAATGTAATTATAGCTTTTCATACAAGACATGCAAACCTCCATCTACTCCTCTGAGCCATAATTATCCCACACGACAACCTAGCCCAACAAAAAATTAAGATTTAATCTTTGATGTTGTAAATTTATGAATTCTACCTGTATTTGTCACCAACTTCTTTGATTTTTTATTGAAGAGAGAAATCCTTCTATACAGAATAACAGGTGACTAAGCTGAAGGAGATCTCAGCGAACATGAAGATTTAAAAACAAACAACAAAAACCTCTCCTTGGCTGGGGATATAGCTCAGTGGCATAAGCACTTGCCTGGCAAATGCAAGGTCCCAGGTTTGATCCCCAGTACCACATGCTATGCCACCCCAGAAACTGTGCCAGCCACCAAAACTGGGCACTTGGGAGGCTGAGACAAGAGGATCACTAAGTGCCCAAACTGTGTAGAGAGATCCTGTATCAAAACAAACAAACAAAAAAAAACCTAAACTTGCAGCTACAAGATCAAAACCTAATGAGAAAAAAAAAAAAAAAAAAAAAACAGTGGACTTACAATTGTGTCCATCTCTCCTAAACAAGAAATGTAGTAGTTTTACTTGTCAGTACTTATGGTAAGAGGTGTCCCAGCATGCACTGAATGTCATAGGTGAGAATAGGCCTCTCTTCCCTCTGGTCAAAGCAGCACAGCATTATTTGATTAGTATAATACAGGTTTGTGCTCATTAGTTTTGTTTTATTTATGATATTTGCAAAGCACTGGCATGGACTAAATACTATACAGGGCCCTGGGTCAAAACTGATCAACAGTGTAGTCTCTTGACTTTAATAAGTAACACAGCCTCAGAACAGTGGCCTTTGCGTGGACAGCCTTCCCAGTCAAAGGTGGAAAGATGGCCTGACCAACGCAGAGGAGGCTTCTAGAGGAGTCACTGGAAGCAGGCGCCCAGCAGAATGGGGCAGTAATGACCACTGCTGCAGAGGGCAGCACAGCACAGCACAAGCCATCCCTGGCGAGCTCGGAGAGGGCCCGCACCCACCTTTCCCATGTCTCGGACCTTGTCTGTAATCTGAACTGACTCACTGAGCAAAGACAGACAGAACTAACTGGTGAGAATGGGGGCACTGCTATTGGAAGAAGTTTCCTTTCATTTTTATAGGTGTCCCTGGCACTAAAATTACACAGGAGTGTAGCGATTTAGAACAAGAAGAGTAACCTTGGATTTCAGCCTTGGCAAAGTCGCTGCAAATTATGCAACTGCGGTCCTAAAATTAAACCAGTTGCTCTGGATGTTTTTTGAAGTTTCCTCTAGATCTGAACCCCTTAATTTTATGTAGAGGTACCTGATTAAGTAAATAAGAATGTGAGATGCCAAATAAAATGTGCATTTTGGCTAAATGATGAATATTTCTCTAGTACAAGGCTATCATATCCCCTCCTTTCCATCCAACCATCCTGATTCCATGATCTTCCCACCTCTCCAGAACAGAAGTAGATTTCTAGCCAAATGGAAAGGTCTGGTGGACTTGGGGGAAAAGAGTCAGTAAATTCTTCAGTAGAGTTATATCAAGAAACATGGGCTTCCTTGGATGGCTTGACTCCTCTACTCTGGTTAGACATAGAGGTGAAAAGGAGAAAAAGCCTCTGCAAGAAAAAGCCTCTGCCTTGATCAGATTACTTGAAAAAGTAAAACCAGTGGTAAATGGGGACCAAAGCATCGGACTTCTCATCCTCACCCTTGCCTAAATGGTTACTTGAAGACAGGATTTCTAGATACCACAAAGGGACAAAGCTGAAGAAGACAAAAGGAAGAATAATGAGCAAAGAAAAGCACAACTCTGAGGCTCCCCGTTAAGTAATCATGAACAGATGAGTTTAAAAATGTAGCATGAAGTCCAGCTCAGAACAGAAAATGAGCTGGTCGAGCAGTACAAAGGCCCAGCTGGGAGAGAGCACAGCTGGAGAAGGCCGAGCTTGAAGTCCTGGAGACACAAAGGCCTTCCATGTCTTGGCTGTTTTCTTCTATATGAATTTCATTTTCTGCTCAGAAATATTATCAAGGTCACTTTCACCCAAACTTCATGAAGTGGGCTTACGTATTGTGAGGAGAGACCTGGTTTCCAAGCTAAGAGAAGAAAAGGGTAGTGAAAGAATTAAAGGGGAAAAGTAAGTGCACTACCTGTCAAGTCTCCATGCTTCTACCTGCAAGTCTACTAAGACCATGTATGGATACTGGCTGTTCTATGCCAGTCAGAAATGGTAATGATCTTGTTTTGTTCTTATCATTAATTAAAGTGAGAACATGAGCGATCTATAAAATCAGTGCTCTTTGATACATAATAATAATATCTTTAGAACATTAATATTTGAGATAAAAATCTGGGCACTACTATTATAGCAGATATTTATTGAAAGTCTACTATGAACTTGACCTTGTGCGATACATTTTTACAAACTTCTGAATGAGTCCTCACTTCCTCTGAAAGGTAGGTGGCATCCTTTTCTACAGGAAGGAAAGTGAGTATCTGAGACATAGGGAGGCTATTGGCCTGGTCAGGGCTGGTAGGTAACTTGCATGTGGCTGTTCTGAGAAACCAGCCTGTATCACCTGACTACAAGTTCAATGTGTCTTTAATGTCTTTTTTAAGGCAAAGAAGCAAACCTACTAATGCAAAACCTGAACAAGCTGCAAACACCTGAAGAAAAGCTAGATTTTTTATTCAAGAAGTATGCTGAATTGGTAAGATCTTAAATTATTATTTTTGTCAGAAAGAAGCTATAGTTGGGGCTAAAGGAAAAAAATACTCTTCGTCTTTTATAACATCATTATAGACCACATCAGTTTACTTCGGACAAACCAAAGCTAGAATTCATAAAAGAAGAATTTTGTCAAGAACAGCAAAAGAGAAGAAAGGAAATAACATTAGAATATATATTTAATTATCTATATAATTTTGGAAATGAAGGACTTGTAGATGTATAAATAACTCAAAATGGTGGATATTTTAAGTTCTTTATGACTTTGTCACTAAGCAGAAATATTCTCAATTTAAGCTTAAAGAAACCTGAAACTTTAATTCTTAGCCAGATTTCAGGAGTCATAAAGGAACAAGGTAGAAGTCATGCCTCACGTGCTGTTTCTCTGGTCTAGCCCATTTGTTACATTGGCAAGGTGTTCCACACAGATTGTTTCCTGTCCCACTCCATACATTCTTTTCTTCCTAGTAGTCAGCACTGCCACCCCTAGCCAGCAAAGGAAGCCACTCTGAACCTCCTAAGGGATCCCCAAGGGAGCTGGCTTCTTGGTGCTTGACAATTGGTCACAGGAGAAAAGGGAGGGGCTTTACGTAGCCACTGGAACACAGGGAGGGGCTTCGTGTGGCCACTGGAGAAAAAGGGGGGCATCGCGTGGCCCCTGGAAAGAAGGGAGGGGCTTCACATGGCCCCTGGAAAAAAGGGAGGGGCTTCACATGGCCACTGGAGAAAAGGGAGGGGCTTCGTGTGGCCACTGTAGAAAAGGGAAGGGCTTTGCGTGGCTAACACACTTAGTTGCAGTGAACACTCGTGAGCTGTTGCTGAGATGACGATGAGGTAAAAATACTTATTAGATACTTTTACTTTCCCCATAGATTACAGGACTCACCGCTAAGATGTAGCATCTTCTACAAAACTAACAATGTACTTCTTTTATTTCTTCTTCTTTCCTTTAAAAAAAGAATCAGGTCCAGGGAGATAGATAGTTCAGTAGCATCAGCACTTGCCTGGCAAGCACAAGGTCCTGCGCTCAATCCCTGATACCTCAAAACAAAACAAAACAAGTAAAAAAAAATAAAATCAATTTATTTCTCCTACAGAAGTAATGACAAGAGAATAAAATTTAAGGCTACACAGAGCAAAACCTCCCTCCAGGCAGCTGGCTGAAATGCCCCCCCCCCCCAGGTTGGTTTATCTTACCACTAAGGAAACTGTCACCTGGCGCTGCTCCCTTGCAGAGCCGCTTCACCAAATCATCTTAATTTTTTAAGAAGACCTTCATAACTGAATAAGCATCTAACATATAAGCTCACCACACCTAATTAATGAATAAAATTTAGTAAGAGTTTTGTTTTTCCCTCTGACCTCGTTCCTATGGTCCACAGCCCTTCTTTCCTTCCTTCTGCCTTGCCACAGTTGTCATGCACTAGACTGAGGCCTGAGTGATGAGCTGCTTAATTCTGCTAATATTATCTCTTCATTAATTTTAATCATCAATCACACAAACCACACTGTGATGACAGGAAAGTGCTGAGTACATAAAACAAAACCACAAAATCTCAAATTCCATCGCCTAAAACACAAACGGTTTTGTGAGCACTCCTTTCCGGGTCTGCTGTGGATGCAGAAGAGTCCCACCGCTCTGTGGTACACAGGAGTTGAGGGCTGGTTTTCTTGGCACATTTGATAGACATTTTTTTCGTGTAGTTTATAGCCTTCATAAGCATGTTTTGTAAATGTTGTGTCATGTTACATTAAGTGGCTGTATGCGTAGAGCTACTCACTTGGGGGACATTTAGATTCCTCCTACTCTTCGCTATACCAAATGCTGCCATGGTGAGAGTCATCATGCATTAAATTTGTTCCTTCTTCTTTATGATTTTAAGAAAAAGTTCCAGAAACAGGATGACTCAAGCAAACAGAATGAATGCTTTTTTGAATTTCAAGCTTTATGTCTACATTTCTTGCCAAAAGAATACTAGAATTTACAAAACAAATATATCAACTTTATTGCAATTTCTTTAGCAACAGCTATGAAAAATTTAAAATACCATAAAAAGAGTTTGGGGGTCAAGAATATTTCCCCCTCAGATCTGGCCCCCATGGCGCCCTACTCCACACTGTCCACCTACCCATCCTACCTCCTTTTAGCGCTCTCCCCATTGTCTGTCCATTGCCCTTGCTTTTTACCCATTCATACCGAGGCACTCTCCAGCGCATGTGCTGTACTTAGCTGGACTCAGCAGTGTTCTAGGCAAGCACAGATACCATTGACAGTCCTGCGATGCTCCAACATTTCTCCAAGGTGGCCAAGACTCGTGCATGAATCAGGGCTGTTCACCCTAGTCTCAGGGTATTCTCTGCACATACTCAGCCTCTTAATAACCAAGATTACTTACTAGAGACACTAACTCAATTCAGGTCTCACTTACTATGTTTTAGCATATAGCTCATCTCTTTCAATAAATTTTATTTTATTTTATTTTTTGTGGCTGGCTCAGCCTGTCCTAGAGGTAGGGCTGGCGCGGCATGTGGTGCCGTGGGTCAAATCGTGGTCCCTGCTGTTGCCGAAGATTGCTTCAGTAAGCAGGCAACTTTTTCTTTTAGACCACTGAGCTATCTCACTGGCCCTCTTATAAATTTTAAAACACAAAAAATAAAAGTAACAGAAGAAAATTGACCCAGAAAACCCACTACATTTCCTTTTCAAAAAAATATTCTGAGGAATTTTAAGTTTTATATGGAGACAAAACTTATTTCCTTCTTACTGATTTGTATATTAATATAGAAAATGTCTGAAATACGATTGTTGCTATAAAATAAATCAACTTGAAATCTATGAATCAAACTGCCACTCTAGGTCACTCATCCTTACACAGTGTGCATCTTGTAACATTATCTGCCCTGTACTCATTAAAAAATAAAAGTTCATTAATAAATGAGGACATTTCATGACTAAATTAGAAAATAGTGTAAGAAAAGTATTTTCTTTAACTATTATGCAGTTAAAATACTATCATGAACACAAGTCTAATTTAGTATTTGGCATCAGTTTTACCTAGAAAAGAGAGCCAATGTAAGAGAGATTGTAGGTAAAGTCCTATCTGCCCAGTACAGTTGGATAGGAAGAGCCATCCTGGAGTTCATGTTTAAACCCCACACAGCATTTGACTGAAGTTGATTCAGTTGCAATATGCTGGTCCTCATTAAGAAACCCTATTCCCACAGGGGAGATAGCTCATTGGAATAATCCTGGCAAATGCAAGGTCCTGAGTTCAATCCCTGGTACCACAAAAAGAAAGGCAGAAGGAAGGAGGGAAGGAAGGAAGGAAGGAAGGAAGGAAGGAAGGAAGGAAGGAAGGAAGGAAGGAAGGAAAGAATGCAATCATATGTGCTCACAAGAGTCTATATTATTTCAGTAACACCACACACACTGAGTAAGCACAGATCATCTCTCTTTTAACTTATAAATTGAGTACCCTGCTGACTCAGAAAAAGCCACATAAGGCAAGGCTCCTCAAACAGAAGCACTTTTGGAGTCCTACCCATTAGCTCAGTTGCTTAAGTGCCTGCTTGTTCAAATGCAGTCAGGGGCAGGATATTGTGGTTCAACCCCCATCCCCACCTTCCTTACCCTTAAGGTAGCCTGAGCCAGCCAAAGAAATCATTCCCAAACAGAGGCACTTTTGCCCACCAAGGAACACTAGGCATCTGTGTCTGGAGACCTTTTTGGACATTTCAGTTGAATGGTGTAACTGGTATACAATGGGGAACAGGAACCAAGGGTGGTGCTAAGCAACCTAAAACATACAGGATATTAAAGAGTAAGAAATTAGAGCCCAAAAATATGTAAACAGGACCGATATGGAAAAGTCTTGACATATGATTTAATAAAGCATAAACCACAATAGGAATAACAATAATAGCAATACATAAATTTCAAGAAAGTCTACAGTCCTTTAAAAATCTAAATATAAGATGGGAAATTTCACCTGTCTGAAAAGTATGATGTAAAATGAAAGAACTGTATTTATATTATGAATAAGAGTTTAGCAAGAAAAAAATATAATGAAGGATCACTGACTTTCCAAGAAGGATATCAGTTTCAATCAATATTTTTAGTAACATGCTTCTTGTTTTTTTCCTAATGCTAATTTCCACTAATAAGAAATCACATAAGTATGAAGAGAGAATATCAATTATGCATATTCTTGGCTTACTGTGGCAAGGACGTATAGTGGTTATTTCAATGTTTCAGGAGGGAGAGAGGAAAGAAATGAAAGAAAAGAGCTGCAGAAGTTGAGGCAGACCTGCTCAGGAGCAGAGAAACCAAGACATGGGTCAAGGTCTATGCGGCATGAATGTCCACTTGAACTGGGCTCTGTGAGGCACCAGGAATAGCCCAGGTCTAGAAGCACTCAGGGCTTCTTGATGGCTTTTCTTCCTGGAAAACAAGGTCACTGTTCAGACTAGTACCTTCCTGGTTAAAGTATCATTCAGGTATTAAGGGCACAGAGTCAAGCAGAGAAAACAGCTCAAGACAAAATGCCAGTGCTCCAGTGTCGGTCAATCCGGAAGTTGATTCCCACACTCTCTCCACAAGGACTAGGATCCCATGAGAATCTTACCAGATTTAGCAGACAAAAATGCAGCATACTTAGAGGCTGAGGAGATAGCTTAGTGGTCTGAGCATCTGCCTGGCAAGTTCAGGGACCTGGCTTTGATTCCCCAGTACCGCATGGTGCTGGCCCCAGAACCCTGGTGCGCCATGCCAAAACTGGGTGTGGTGGTGCACACCTGTGATCCCAATACTGGAGATGCTGACACAGGAGGATCAACGTGAGTCGGAACTGCATAGTGAGACCCTGTACCAAATAAATAAATAAAACATTTTAAAGCATTACATCATATCCATTTAACTTTATATTTTAAAACACTAACAAGTAATTTTCAGTAAAAGGATAGCTCATCCAATATATGGTATGGAATTAGACTATATTTTTTTTTCTTATTTATCTGAAATGTAAATTGTACTGTGTGTCCCATGTCCCAGTTGTCAAAGCTACCTTAGAATTTTATTATCCTCAATGGAAAGAACAGGGGTAAAGTGGTTTCATGTTATATGCCGTCCTTGGTACTTTAGCTGTGTGTGTTGGAGGGGTCTGAGAAAAGCTTCATCTGAGCTTCTCAGAAACCAGTGCTGCAAGGCCTTCAGCGTGGGCACAGCAGGTGGGGCAGTGAGCATAGGGACAAGTACCCTCCAGACAGCTGCCGTCCGAAGTGCATGTGGTTGAGGGTTACTTTCTCTTCTCCTTCTTTCCCACACCCAAAGCCCAGTTAGCTGTCTACCAGGAGGCTACTTTTCTCTTTCCTATTTTTTTAAATATCACTAGGAGCTTATTTTTTAAAAAAATTATGAGAAAGAAATGTAAGCCAGCAAACTGTTAACCACTGCCCAAATGCAAGGTATCGTGAATCCTGGCAGTCTTCAGATTTTGAGACATGGCTTTCCATATTGGCTGGTGCCATTAGATAAACTCAGGAAAATATATTTCTATACAACCAAGAAAAATAAAAAATGATTAATAACAGTTTTATAAAACCTGTAAATATTATGCTGTAAAACCATATCTACAGGTCCTGCAAATGACATGGTTGTGAAGTTTGTGTATTTTCACAAGGACAGATATCAGCAAAAAGTGTTTGCAAATAACCAGAGCGACCTCTAGGCTTTGCCCCTTCTGTAATTCCAAAGTAATCCCTACCATTTTCCTTCACATTTGCAACCCTCTGTCTAGCTGGATGAACATCGCACTGAGCAAAAGAAGTTAAAACTACTACAAAAGAAACAGGTACAAATCCAGAAAGAAAAAGACCAGCTACAAAGTGAACACAGCAGAGCTATCCTGGCTCGAAGCAAGCTGGAGAGCCTGTGCCGAGAGCTGCAGAGACACAACAAGACACTGAAGGTATGCATCGCTCACCCTGGAGAGCTGCACTGTCCTGCAGGCTATGCAGGGCCGGCCCCTGCTATTTGCAGAAAAAACAATGGATCTTAGAAAGCATGAAGTTCAAGTCCTGGTTCTGCCACTTGCTCACTTGTGGCTTTCACATAAATTTTACCTCCCTGAGCCTATTTCTTCCTCCATGGAATGGGCATTGTACCATCAATGCCTACACAGCTGAGAAAAGCCTATATGGCTGAGAGAAATTACATATAAAGTACTCACAGAGCACTGGATGCACTATAGGTCCCTGATAAAATGCCTTCTCATGAGCTTGAGTCTATTTCTAAGGTGGTCGATAGCTTTCTCTTTCAGTATTTGTAAAAACTCAATATCTTGTAATATAATGATATAACATTATATTATATAATTATCTCTGCATGACATGAGATAAATAGGCACAAAGCTAATTGACATGATAAGGTGAGAGTGACAGCCAAATGTCAATAGTCATCTGGAGAAAAGAAGCTACTTGAAAAAAATATTGCAGCTCTTCAGACTTAATTATTCAATCTAAAAATAATAGACTGATCACTTCATTCAGTCTGCATGGGCTTTATTAATTGCAGTGTAAAGCCCTCATAGTGTGGTTAATTTGATTACACACAGACACACTCTACATTTAATAAAGCTTAATGCAGGGCTCACCAAGCTGATGTTGTCTACTGTACTCCTTCCCACAGAAGATCCCGAAGCTTTTATGAACAGTAATTAATAAAATACCAATGCTCCTGTGAGACAGACACTACTGCCAGTGTTCAAAAGGAGTTACTTTAAGAAGTAGAGACATTAAAACCATTTCTGATTTTGTATAATGAGTTAGAAAAGTAAGTATGGTTAGTTGCTCCTTGTCTTCCACACTGTCTTTGGTGTCTAGGAAGTGGGAAGCCAATGTGTTGAGCTCTGATTCTAAAATTTCAAGTTTGAGGAGGTGAGATTCTAGTAGCTCTTCAATGACCTCACTAAGGACATCAGAAACACAGGCTAGACAGGAGGTGAAAGGGTAATTCTCAACTCGAAATATGTGTTCCAATGATGGTGTCCTGCCTCTGTACATCTCCTGGCTCTTGGAAGTACTGTGAGGAGACATCAGTTACATCAGATAGGCTGGGAAGATGTATCAGGGAAAGAGATCGAGAGTGAAAATGACATGGCTGGGAACCTTCGGGGAGCATTCAAAGGCAGCATGATGGGAGTGTCAGAGGCCGCACAGCTGTGGCCACACACCCTCTAAGACGGCTTACAGTTATTGGCTGTGAGATTATGCATCATCATTATGCCAGGAGTTGTTCTGAGGGCTCAACTACGTCATTTCATTTAATCTTTATAAACAACATCTGAAAGACTACTATCTCCACTTTACTGATTCAAATTCAAACTATTTTTCAAAACTCTCTTCTGACTTTGACCCACAAGTTTTGGGGAAGTAATATTTAATTTTATAGCCTACCACTCATGGTTTATCTTGATGGATATACCATGCACACTTAGAATGCTGTCCAGAGGTGCTGTAGTGTTCCATCAGTGATGATTAGCTTTATGCCACTTGTGCATAATTACTGAAAGATAGTGTTTAAGACCTCCTAGTATAATTGTGGAATTGTCTACTTCTCACAATTCTATCAGATTCTTCTTTGTGTATTTTGAAGCATTGATACTGTACATATTATATTTATGATTGTTTTGTCTCCGTGATCTACCGACCACTTTATCATTATGAAATGTTCATTGGCAATAATCTTTATATTGATATTTATATTATTGGATATCAATACAACCACTCTTTTTCTGACTTTCATTGTTTTCCAACTATCTTTTTGCATCCATTTATTTTCAACTTGGGCTTTTAAAGAATATTTCAGGCTGGTATTCCTAGCACTTGGGAGGCTAAGGCAGGAAGACTGCTTCAAGCTCAAGGCCAGTCTGGGCTACAAAGTGAGTTCAAGGCCAGCCTGAACTATGCAGCAAGACCCTGTCTCAAGAAAAAAAAGTATATTTCACTGATAGTACATAGCTGTACTTTGTTTCCTTCATTTGTTTAGTATCTGCCCTTAATGGGAGTGCTACTCTACCAACATATAATGTAATCATTAATATAGTTAGGTAAATGGTAGACATCTTTTTTTGTACTTTTCCTCTTTGTTTTTCTGTTCCTCTGTTCTACACCTGCCTTCCTTTGTATGATATGCAAAATTTTTAAATCACATTTTCTCTCTTTGATTTTTATACTAGATCTCTTTTTGCATTATCATTTGCTCTGTGATGACCATATACATTCCTAATTTTTCATAATCTACCTGGAGCTAATAATACTGTTTCATATCACATAATATGTAAAAATAATACAACTAAATAGGTTCATTTATTTCCTCTGCCTTAAAGCTATAACTGCTTTGTGTCTACAAGTACATACATTTATAAAGCCTGTAAGACAGTATTATAATTTATATTCTCACCATGTTGTCTTCCTTTAAAACTTAAAGGGCAAAACAGTCTTTTTCTTTGCCTGATATTTAGTATTCCAGATGCTGTTTATTTATTTGAAACTTGCAGCTTTCTTTCCGGTGTCAGTGCCCTTCCACCTGAAGAATTCCCTTTAGTGCTTATTATAGAGGCCATTACTAGCACCTGGTCTTCAGAACCTTAACTACTTTATATCCAGGAATTTTCTTCACATACTTAGTATTTGTTGCACTGTCTGTATCTGTAATGGTACGTTTTTCACCAAACTTGGGGAGTTCCAGCCACTATTTCCTCAGCTTCCCTCCTCTCTCCCACCCCCACGGCTCCTCCTCATCTCTCTGTCCCATCTAAGATCCGAGTTTCATGCGTGTTGGGCCTTTCATACTTTCACCTGACTCTTTAAGTCTTTGTGTTCTCCACCATTTTTTCTCTTTTCTCTTCAAATTACATCATCTCTATTGGTCTATCGTCATGTTCACTGATTATTTTCTATTCTTTGTATTCTCTAAATCCATGCAGTGATTATTTATGTTTCAGAATTCATTGTTTTTAATTGTAGAATTTATATCTAGCTTTTTAATGTGTAATTTTTCCTGCCTGATATTTTTTGGGATTTTTTTAATCCATTGATACAACATTTTCTTTTATATTATTTTCATAGTTATAATAGCTGTTTTCAGTTTCTGCTGTCCCCACATCAGGGTCATGGGGGAGCAGGCCACCTCTGCTTGATTTTGAGACAGCTCTCCTTTTATTGGTTTCATGTCTGGTCATCACCATTAGCCTGGACATTGTGGCTGACATTTTGGAGAATCCGGATACTATTATAAACCCCTGAAGAATGTAATTTTTTAACCAATTACTGTGATTTTGTCAGATTCAAACTACAGACTTTGCTTCTGGGACAACTAAAACTCACTTCAGTTCTTTTTTTCTGTAGCAAGGTTGTTTTGAATCTATCCTGGACATGCATGGTTCACAGATACTTGGGCAGAGTTTACTCACAGAAGGGAGGATTCTCACACACACCCCTCCCGTCATTTCTAAGACTCTCCCTCTCACTCTTCAGTGGCTATAAATGTCCAGAATTCTTGCTCCTTCAGACCATAACTACAGCAAGTTTGGAGGATTTCTATGAATGTTTTACCCTTCCCGTTCTGCTGCCAGTTACAGATGTCCTTCAGGGTACAGGTATTTTATACAAGGGTCAACTTTTTTTGAGAATCTGCCTGATTTTGTATAGCCTGCAATACGTTTAAGTAGCTATTTCTTACATTTTCTCCAAACTTTATTTATTTATTTATTTATTTATTTATTTATGTATTTATTTATTTATTTATTTTGCGGTACCAGGGATTGAACTCAAGATCTTGCACTTACCAGGCAAGCGCTTCTCCCTGGCCCTTATATTTTTTTTATTTATTTATTTTTCTCCAAAGTTTATAGTGTTATCTTTGGAGCAGTCAGCATAGTACAAGCTTCTTTGTCTCTACCAGTGAGACAGCCTCAGTACCTGATTCTAAAATTTCCTGTGCTAAGAGCTAGGGAACAAACAGAAAGAAAATGCATGACATCTTTTTACAACCACATCTCTTAGCTTTAGTCTTTATTAAAACTGCTTCTTCAGTCAGTTAAACATACACAACCCCACCACACACACACAATTTAGGATAATTAGAAAGGCCAGTGAAAGCCTGAGACATACTTGTTTCCACAAACACCATTTACTATTAAACACTATTAATTTTTTAATTTTCTAGATTTACTTACATCTCATCAAAAAACAATATAATGAAAAATGTAACATGCCCTTTTATGGCCCAGCATCAGGTGCTCTGACAGCCTGCTGTGTTCAATGTCATGCTAGCATACGTACCTTCTTTCAGCACCCAGCTTCTGTGAAATGCTTAAATTTTTCTGGGTTATATATGATGCTTCTTTTTTTTTGCTCATTCATTCATGGATAGAATATTTATAAATGCAAATGGAATGTAGATAGTTCATGTTCTATAGTTCCATATCTCAGACCTTGCTGATTTCTAAGTATATCAAGAAAAGTCAAATAACAATCACTATTATACGTATATTCAGTTGCTCTTAACTGACAGCCATAATTTTCAGAAAACGATGTAAGCACTGTTATCCAAAACTCAGGAAAATAATATCATAAATAGCTAACTTCTTCAGGTTAGGAAACACAGATATCTTCTACAGATTCCTGAGAAGTTGTTGCCTAGTGAAGGTTTACAAATGAATAAATTATGATTTGCATGGCTGCTTTAGAATTAAGAAATATATTAATATTGTATAGGAAAGATGAAATCCAACAATACTTCCAGAGCATATATTTCCAGCATCAGTTTTTATTTGGATCTCGTTGTCCTATCATAAGAAAGATTTGTGCAATTACTTCTGTTACAACAATTATTCCTTTTAAAAATGCTATTACATAATTTGAACTTGAGAGGCCGCAAAACGCAGTATAATTTTACTTGTCAATAAAGAAGCAAGCTTGCATATGAACAATTAATGAGAACTGAAAGGAGTGCTAACATGTGCGTATCATTTGTCAGCACTGTGTCTCTATCTTTGGTGTAATATAGCGAGATCAAAGCCTTTTATGCTGAAAGAAGGAGAGGAGCAATCACAAAGCAAACAGTTCTCAACATAGATGGGGGCTCCGCACCCACTGCTGGAGATTAGTAATGAATGGGGAGTTTTGAGTTAGGAGAAAAACGAGAACAGAAATAATAGAAAAGTTAATTTCCAATTCTTCCATGCTAACAAAGAGTAACAAGGAAAAATTAGATGTTTCGTTTTAGCATTGAAGAGATGTGAAATCCAATAGTACTTTCAAATTCAAAATTTACACTGAATATTTCATTACTCTATGCAACACATATAATGAGGATTCTTCCAGAAATAAAATATCCAGTACATTTGAAAAGATTTCCTTTTATACTTTTCAAGAGCTTTTATTGATCCATAGTTATCTTACTTTCCCCCACTAAGTACTCTCTGAGGAAAGTACTTTTTTTCTTATTAAGAGAAAGATTATATTGTGATCACTCAAATTTACAAAACTCAGCCAACACAGTTATGTGGTAATACACCACAATTTTTAAAAGGCAGTATTAGAAATATCAGTCTTCCTCTAGTGAAAAAGCGAAGAAGCCCCTGGTGTGTCCCATCATCGGTATAGCTGAGTGGCCTTTATTCAGGCCACAACCAAGACACCAAAACCGTGTGACTATGGATTTGTCAGAAATCACTGCAGTTCATTCACTCAGTGAGAGCCCCTATCATCTTTAAAATAACCCTATTCATCATCCCCAAGATCAAATTCAAGGCCCTCACAGCACCCGCGCTGAGTGTCTGTCTACTCACAACTGAAGGCTTTGCTAATACATTTATTTGAGGACTGAACAACTTTAGCTTAATGAACTGAGAAAAAAAAAAAAATCTCACTAACCTCTTTTTGGTGACCTCATCCTGAATTGTCCAAACCTGGGAAACCTTTAAATGACAATGAAAAAATCTTTTACTTTTTCTCCACAGGAAGAAACCCTCCAGCGGGCACGTGAGGAAGAAGAGAAAAGGAAGGAGATCACAACTCATTTCCAGACTACTCTGACAGATATCCAGGCCCAGATAGAGCAGCAGAGTGAGAGAAACATGAAACTCTGTCAGGAGAATACGGAACTCGCAGAAAAATTGAAAAGCATCATCGATCAGTATGAGCTCAGAGAGGAGGTGAGAACTGCATCAAAGAGCTTTGAATTACTATCTACACATCTGAACCTGGGTCATGAAGTTGGAGAACTTGATGAATAAGAAACGGATGCACAAATCTTAAAGCTCATTGTTAGCACTGATTTTTTTTTTTTTTACTAGTCAAAAATAAAGACAGATGGTAGTGTAGACTATCTGGCTGGAAATCCTATTGGATTTCTTCAGAACTGGATTCACTGCAAGACAAAGGCAGTAAACAGTAGTGTGAACTCAGTTATCCTTGAAAAGAACATTTCTCAGCCCTTTAAAAATATTTTCTGTGTTTCAAAACAATAACCCACATTCTCATCTTTAAAATTACTATTTCTAGGGGCTGGGGAGATGGCTCAGTGAAATAAGTGCTTCCCTGGAAGCACAAGGGCCTGAGTTCAATCCCTGGTTCTGAAAAAAAAAAAAAAAATTACTATTTCTACAGAAAATAAAATAAAATTACTATTTCCAGGGCCAGCCAGATAGCTCAGCAGACTGAAGCACCTGCTTAGGCAGAGCGCAGCAGCCAGAGTTCTATCCCTGCTGTGCCATGCCGGCCCTGACCCCAGGGTACACTAAGACAGTGATTGAGCCTGGGCATGGTGGCACACGCCTGTAATCCTAGTGCTTGGGAGGCTGAAAACAGGAGAATCACCACAAGTTTAATCTATGTAGCGAGACCCTGTAGACACTGTAGACCCTGTACTAAAATAATTAATCAATTAATTAATTAAAATAAAATTACTATTTCCAGCTCTGCCCCCAGGGCATACTGAGCCGGTGTCAGAGTCGAGGCATGGTGACATGCTTGTAATCCCAGCACTGGGGAGGCTGAAAACAGAAGGATCATTAGGATTCTGAGCTGTGTAGTGAGACCCTGTACAAAACACATAAATGAAGAATAAATAAATAAGATTACTATTTCATCAAATTAAGGATCTTCTATCCTATAAACCAGGAGTATTAATTTTTTATTTTTTGGTGGAACCGGGGATTGAACTCAGGCCCTTGCTAAAGCAGTAGTATTAATAATGGAATAATGATAATAATAAGCTACTTTATGCTTAGTTTATGTCAGGCAATATGCTAAACTCTATACTCTGTATACAATGTGCCATTCATTTGTCTCACTTGAAAGTGCTATTTTCCCCATTTTACATGTGGGAAACAGAGGCTCTGCAATTAAATCACTCCTAGTCACAAAAGTCAAGACTTCTAATGTCAATGGTTTATAATAGAATGTGTACTCATGTATATTTTTTCCATTTGCATTTTTAAGAACCAATGCTAAACCATGCTTTCTATTTTCCTTAGCATCTGGACAAAATATTTAAACACAGAGAACTCCAGCAGAAGCTGGTGGATGCAAAACTTGAGCAGGCACAAGAAATGATGAAAGAAGCAGAGGAGCAACACAATCGAGAAAAGGAATATGTACTTATCCTTTTAGTTGGTGTGCTATGTGGTCTGCCTAGGTAACAGAAACTCAGTTTTGACAATGGTCAAAGAGTACTACAGTGATTGAGAAAGAGCCCGAGCTTCTAACGAGACCTAAATGACCGCCCACTCTGAAGCACTGTATCTACCCCATTTCCCACACAAAATAGTCATTCAGCAAGTATTTTTCAAATGACTATTGTCTGCTGAGCACTATTTTTGGTCCTACACTATAGCTGTGAATGAGCCAGAGAAAGGCCATCTCCCACCAAGCAGATTATATAGAGTTTGATTGGGAAGAGACAGACAGTAACAAGCTAACATACAAGGCAGGGTAATTCCAGAAAAAGTAAGTGCTATTAGAAAAATAAGGAAAAATTAAGAAGGGACCAAGGCAGGGTGGGTATGTGAGACTGGGTGACCAGAAGTCTCCCAGAAGGGAAGATGCTAGGGTCCAGGCCCTGCCTGATGCAGAGCCACAGGCAGAGAAGTCATCCCCAACAGTGTCTGCAACAATGACAAAGTCCTGATGCTGCAAATAGCCTGGCATGCTCCAGAGATAGAAAAGGTCCGAGAAGTAAGAGCATGTTGACCAACTGAGTGAAAGATTCAAAATGAAATTACAGAAGTAAGCAAGGGTCAAATTATGTAGTTTTTGCACAACTTGAAAATCAGTTTGGATTTCATCCGAAATACAATGAGAAAGTATTGAGCAGGTATAGCAAAACAGTGACGCGACCTACTTTATATCTGTAAAAGATTAATTTGGCTCCCTAGAGGAAAATGGATCACAAAAGAACAAGAAAGCAAGAAGAGAGGCAGTTGGTATAGGGATGCAGAGCAGAGATGACAGTGAGCTCAGTTAGAAAGGAGGCAACCAGGAAGGACAGCGAGTGATGAATAGAAGTTTTTCTAGGTAAACTGGCAAGCAATGCTGTTGGCCTGAAGATGGTAACAGTGAGAAGGAGGTGAGGCAAGGATGACGTCTGAATTTCTGACCGCAGAAAAGGAACGGTGGTGTTGATGGATCCTCACAGCCCACACATGGTCCAAAAGCTGCAGGGCCATTCAGCAAATGTGAAAGGAAGTTCCGGTATGACGTGCAACTTGTGTATGGTCATACACAGTGAAGTGAAAAGATGTGTGTTAAATGCAGAGAGCCCACACTAGTCCCCAAAGCTCAAGCTTTCTGTAACAGCACTTCATAGGCAGGGAGAGCTGGGTTACAGATGTTTAATTGGAAGCAAATATTACTTCTTGGGGACAGAGAGATTGAAGACCCAATCGATAGACCAAATGGTCATTTGACATTTAATCACAAGCTATTCATTTCTCTAAAATGAGACCAGCATCACTGTAATTTATAAAACAGTAATTTTAAAATAACCTCAGTTTTTAAGCACAGAAACAAAAAAGATGAATGCTCTAGAATACAATCTTATAGCCACTAGACAATTTCAATTAGAAATCTCTCTTCTGAGAAACATTAATTCATTAAACCCATCTATAATCTAGCTCTCAGAGTAGCAAATGAAATATTTATTATTCAAAATTCAAGAAACAATTTATCCTCATAGATAAAATACGCTTCCTGCAGGAAGCAGTACTCGGCCACTACCCATGAGGTACACCAAAGAAAGAACTGAGCAAAGACACATGTGTGGGACTCCGGAGAGACTCGTGGTGATCCAGCCTTAGCAAGAAACTAGAACCCTGCCTAGTTTTTCTACCCTTGCTTAGCAAAACAGCAGACTTGGGTCCGAGAGGAGTAGCTGCCTTAGCTCTTCAAAGGTGGCCATCTACTTGGATTGCAGCTCTTGTAACTCGTTTTGAGAGTCATAATACATGAGTACCGGTGGGAGTTTCTCCACACAGAATGAATACCCAACCACTCACCTTCCGCTAGATCAGACATCATCCATTACAAACAGGCCATACAAGTAGATGAAAAAGCAGGACCCTGCACACTGCCACCACAGTCTTCAGAAGCCCAGAGGTAGCACTGGAGGTCTCTCTTGCAGCTACTCCTTAGCCTCTCACAGAACCAATCAGTTGTGCTTTACAAGGTATCTTTAGGTTTTCGTACAATTAAAAAAAAAAACTAGACATTTTATATGACACATGATAGGTATTAATTTTGTAAACTAAATAAAACTCTAAACTCTAACTAGAAGACCCTAACCCCAAACAGACCACATCAAAGTTAATAACATGCATCTTAAGTTAATATAACATGTTTTACACCTGTACGTCAGTTTCATGCTAAAATCAACATTTTAAGCTAACTTGAGTTCCCAGTCCTGAGCATGTTTTACTGGTTTTGAAAGGATACCTCTGGGGAAAAGATGAAGCCTCCTATTTTGTAAACCTTCAGAGAAAAATAAGTCAATGTTCTGTTCCCCACACTAACCCAAACTGTATTTGCCGTAAGGACAGACTTTAATCAGACTGTAAATCAACCTCTCACGGAGGGATCTGCCTTTTTTTTTTTTTTAATTTCTTGGGAATATTCATATTGTTTATTCCATAATGGATCTGCCTTTAACATACTCCCAAGAAGGTTCCAGAGCATGAGAGGTGTGCGTCGGGAACGGGACAGAGATTAAGTCAGTGTTCTACTGCACTGACCACTGTGGGGTCTAAAAGAACGATGCTAGGTTAATATGAAGGACACTTCCTACAGCGGGGCTCAGGCAGGGAGGTCCTGGAGATATTTAGGCAGAGGCTGATAACATCTAGAGGGAATTGCAGAGGAGAATCCAGAACTTAGCTGGCAGTTGAATTTTGCGTGATTCATGCTTGAGTTAGACACTTCTTTTTCATTAATACCACTAATTTTGGTCTAGGGATACCGTCAGTAGAACTGTACTTTCCAGCATGTGCGAAGTCTCTGTTTCTAGCCCAGGATAAAAACAAAAATCCTAAACAAATAAAAACTTTAGTTCTTAATTAAAAGTGAAATATTTTAGACTGTTTTCCTAGAATTTTGTATAAGATCTACCCCAAAAAACTATTAAAGAAATTTAATAAGAATATTTTATATACAAATTGCAGGCAAATGGTGATCTGAAAAACAAACTGGCCTGGTTTCCAATGCCTTCGTTCCTCTCACAGTGGCTGATTTCTCTTCTCACAGTTGCTGAACCAGGCAGCAGAGTGGAAACTGCAGGCGAAAGTGCTGAAGGAACAAGAGACTGTGCTGCATGCCCAGGTAAAAGGGGAGAGAAGGGAGCAGGGGTGCGCTCTTCCTACTGGTTCCAAGGGGCTAGAACCAATGGTGGTCCAAGAGCCTGTCACGTGGCGAAGGAAGAGGGGACAGGAGATGGGGTGGAAACAAAAAAGGCCTTCACACTTACTGAGTGTGAGTAAAACCAAAAGCATAGTACAGCATTATATCTAGAAAAAAGATATCCTCTGTGCCAACAACCCAGTCAAAAGGTGTGTTGACAAGTGATGGTATCAGAACTGTCTCAGAGGGTGGGGAGATAGCTCCGCAGTCTAAGCGCCTGCCTGGCAAACACAAGGTCAGGAGATCGATCCCCAGTACCAAAACAGAAACCTCTGAATATTTGTAAATGCTATATGCTGACTATAGAATCCTTGTTCAACTATTAAAAAAATACTTATGCATGAATGAACATGTTCAATGAATATCTATTCATCATAAAAGAAAAAGTACAAAATTTAAGATAACTAATTACACCATTGCATAGACAAAAGCACAGAAAACATTTTGTTTCCTAGCTTTTCTAAAGTATAATTGTGCATAGAAAACACAATGATAAATTGTTTTCTTCAGTAGGTCCTATTCTCTGAAAATATATGAAAACAACTTTAAAGACTATCTACCTATAGGTTGGAAGCAATGTTTCTGACTTTTAGTAGAATCAAAAGGCTGTGAGTTCTTCAGGATCCATCTCAAGGGAGTCACAAAGCCCATTGCTTCATGGCAGTAGAGCTAAACAAGCAGGTGGGATCTTTAGCCAGGATGCAGAAAAAGTAGGAGGACCTTACCGACTAGGGCTGGAGACACCCAGAAGATAAAGCCAGGGCTTGTGCTCTGTCCTTGCCTCATTTAGAACACACTTGAGAGAAACAACAGTACTTGAAGTCAGGTGCTGTTCACATCTCTTATACACAATCTTTACTCTTCTATGCTAAATAAAGACAATGAACTTGAGAAGAATAGATTAATATTATTGCTTTCTAAACTAAATAGTTACTCATTTAGCTGGTATCAGAATTTAGGCTTTTAATGATCTATGAAACAAAAATATAGAATGGATCCAGTTTCCCAGCTATAGCACTCAAACTTGAAAAATTATCTACCAGGGGCTTTAGACTTGCCACAGTTCCTTACTCCTGAACTGTCCTAAACTATGTCTAGAAACCAGGGTCAGAGTCCTGGTCCTCTCAGAGAAACTATATGAACCTGGGAAGCTCACCTATACCTCTTTGGATCTAAATTTCTTTGTGTATAACATGAAGTCCACTGCCATAAATCATGACCCTACCTAGAGTACTCTGATCTCTGTGAGGCCCATAGTTTTTCAGCATTTCTAAAACACCAGCACTTCAGGCTGTAGCTACTCTACAATACAATTGCTTCTGACATCATATCAGCTCTTACTCTTCAGCTGTGCATGGTAATTATTCATGCATTTCATGTTTAAAAGGACAGTGAGTTAGTGGATGTGGAACACGTATAGTATGGTATCAAATTATGTATGCAAAGTGCTTAATTTGGTGTCTGGTCCATAAGCATGAGTAATTCCATATCTATTGAGCACCTACTAAGTGGTCCTAGATGTTACAGATACAGTAGTCAATAAGAGAGACAAAAATCTCTACTTAATTGAATTAGCAATCTGGGGATATAAATATTGCTAATAAAAATGTTATTACTTAGAGCACAAATTAGTATGAACTAGTAAGTTATTTCACAGGTAGGGCTCCATACAAGGAAATATAAAACAAAGGGAATCTTGAG
Source organism: Ctenomys sociabilis (assembly GCA_004027165.1). Lineage (NCBI taxonomy): Eukaryota > Metazoa > Chordata > Mammalia > Rodentia > Ctenomyidae > Ctenomys > Ctenomys sociabilis. Next base: position 27,654 of record PVKA01002782.1, read on the forward strand.
TTACAAAAAAAAAGAAGTTTAAGAACTACTGGAAAATAGAATCTCAAGATCCTGTTCCACTCTAGGTCATGACACAGAGACAGAACTAAAGAAGTATACACCCCAAGGCTGAGTTTATTCCACTCTTTCCTCCAGAGTCCACAGTTTGTCGCAGGGCAGCCAGATTCAATAGCGGCAGAGACCTTGTTTCTTTTTCTCTTCTGAACTCCAAGGCACTTTCAGAATTCCATAAGTATTTAACCAGAGAAAAAATAAAGGCTCCAAATCACTATGTGTAATACGGTTAAGCAAATTGCCTAGAAGTGCTAAGATTCTTATTTTAAATGCTCTTGTTGGATGTGGTGGCTCACACCTGTAGCTCCAGCTTATTCTGGAGGCTGAGGCAGAAGTATCGCTTAGGGCCAGCCTGAGCAACACAGCCAGACATATAAATAAATATATAAATACATAAATAAATACAAATTTTCAAACCTTGGGGAATCAACACTCCTGCAAATTACTTTTCATGCCATGCAGTCACTTTCTTTGGCTTTACACTGTCCTTAAAAGGGAAGAAGTGGCAGGAAGCCAAGGCCTTTGACTTCATTATTAAGGCCTGAATAAGAGAAATATGAAAGACACATTATTACTTTGCTTTCCTAGAACGAAGTCACTTTTCAGGCATAAGACAACAGCTGACCAGTTAAAGGCATGGTTCTCACTTAGAGCAGGGATGTCTGGCTTTCAGTTATATAGACTGAGGCAATGGAGTAACTGTCAGAGACGATCAATGGGACACAGTTGTCACTACAAATGGAGTGCTCGTCAGATCAATAAGGGTGAAGATGGCAGGAGATGTGGGAAGCCGGTCTGACAGCACCGACACAAAATACCAGCCAAGGGGAAAGAATTGCAAGTGAACTATTCAAAACATACAATTACAATCTTTAAAATCAGTTTTATAGGAAGAGCAGAGAGACTCTACTCTTGGAATAAGACTCATTGCCAAACCAGATCTCACAGCCTTGGTAAGGTGTTTCCTAGACACAGTTCTGTTTCCTATGTACTACAAATGTTTTTAATTAAAATTCAGTGCTCAGTTAAAAGAATGCGCATCTCCCGTGGCCCTTTTAAAAGTGAAATATTGAGACAATTACAATGACTTCTAACCATAGAGCAGCTTGCCTCTATTTTTGACTTTGGCAGGAAAAACACTGCACATGACCTCTGGACGTCCTTTCTGTGGTTCTCTGAGTCTGCGTCTCTCTCACTTCCCAGTGTGAGAGCAGGAATGTCACACGTGAAACCAAACATGCCTTGTGTTAGCTTAATAGTCAGAGGGAAAATACTATTCAATAAGCATCCAGCTTAACAAAAGCAAACAAACAGGAAGCGTTGGGGCTTGTTACCCAAGAAATGCACAATCCACACAGGTTTTGCCACTTATGACAAAGAGGTCAACAGGAAGAAGAGCAGAATATTAAGCACTGGTTTCTCAGAGGAGGACACCAGCATTGTTTAATGGGCGTAACGTTTCCATTTTGCGAGATAAAAAGAGTCTGGAGATTGGGTGAAAATAATGTGAACACACAACACAACTGAACAATATCACCTAAAATGGCTACTTCGTGTGTTCTACCAAAATTAGTTTTTTAAAAAAAGTTTAGGGAAAACAGTACAAAAACAAAAACAGCTTCCAGGAAAAGCCCTGCAAAGGTGATGATAAAGAAAGACACTTCTTGGCACTCAGGGTGTGTCTGCCTTCCTCCTGCTGGCAGCCAGCAACACGAAAACATGAGAAAGGAAACATCTCTCCGACTAACTCAACAAAAAACATTCTGAGGGTTTTTCTTAGTATCTTTACTTTGAGACATGATGGAGAAATAGCCTACAGGCGCACGTGAAAAAGGTGGTTATCTCACCAGAAAATTCTAGTGCCCATCTTGCCAATGTTGAGGCTGAAGTGTGGGGCATGATTGTCTCTGGTAATTCTGCCCATGTGGCGTCAGGACGAGGGACTCACCCCTGCCCTGCCCATCTGCAGCCTCCAGCTTCAGGTACAGGAGAAGACTTGGAAGGAGCAGCCAGAAAGCCATAGCTTCTGAGACCCTTATGTAACTGCAGAATTGCTAAGAAATTGGAGAAAAGAAGAAAAAACATGACCAGAGGGGACTTGGCTAGCTGCGTACATGAACAGATCCTGCAACAGAAGTTCTTTTTACCTGCTAGGGATAGTTTTTCTTACCAGAGAAACTGACCTTGTGCAATATAAGCAGGGAACCCAACCCAATACTAGGGTAGGATGTCCCAAACAGGCTGTCACACTTCATCACACACCATTAGTATTATTTTATGTGCAGTGTGTGGGGGGGGGTGTCCCCATGTATGTCCATGTGTATGTAACATTCTACAATACCTCCCTGGACGTGAAGCCCCTGATGCTCCTTTATTGAGTCTTGTGTAATCTGTATGCCAACATATGATGAGAAACAGGTTTGCGTTCTTGCACACACTCTGAGGGTGAGTGAGTGATTTAAGAACAGTGGTTAGCTGTTCTGTGGATTTGAGAAATGTACATGCTATGGAAAGGATTTGTGTTAAAACTTTTTTGTTTACTTCCCGAAAATCCTACTCTTCTGAATTATTCAGTAATAAATAATTCTAAGAAGTAATTTTCTGGAACCTAGGGTTTCACACACACACACACACACACACACACACACACACACTGCTTTGAACCCTATACTGAAGATTGACAGCTCTCCAAGCCACTGGCTTTTCGTCTGTGTGCTCTTCACTACTTTAGAAGAGCCCAGGGCTGAGGAGATGGCTTAGTAGAATAAGCACTTCCCTGGCAAGCACAAGAGCCTGAATTCAATCCCAAGTTCCACAAAAAAAAAAAAAGAAAGAAAGAAAGAAAGAAAGAAAGAAAGAAAGAAAGAAAGAAAGAAAGAAAGAAAGAAAGAGCCCAGTTGTCAGTTGGTGCTTTCCTACAGGTAAAAAAACAACCATCCCCATCTACAAAGAATAGTGGTGGGGTTTTGTTCATTGTTCTTCACACAAGGCATTTCTGTGCTTGTTTTAGGAATACCAAATTTGAAAATGGAAGACTTGCTAACCCTGAACCATTTATATTAAGTATCTCTATCCCAGAACATAATTATTTTAATATCTTTTTTTAATTGGTACAGGGTCTTGATATGCAGCTCAGACTCCTAGTAATCCTCCTGTCTCAGCAACCCCAGCACTGGGATTATAGGGACTGACCACCTAGTTTCCGTGGTCAGCACACCCAACACCTGTGGTACTGGGGATCGAACCTGGGTCCTTGCATTTGCGTAGGCAGGCACTTAGACCACTGAATGCTCTCTTGGCCCTTATATCATTTTTTTTTAAATTTTAGTACAGGGTCTACAGGGTATCACAACTTAGATCAAACTCAAACTTAGAGTGATTCGCTTCTTTTCAGCCTTAATATCATTTTTAAAGGCAAGATTTTAGTATTTTGTTAGTCATGTACACTTTTCTTCATGCTACCCCATTCCCATTCTAAATGCAAGTCTTGGACCTAAAGATGTGGAGATATAGTGGCTTGTCTCAAATTCCCTAATGGGCCACATACTCAAGAATGCTAACCTGTATAATTTTTGGTACAAATTAAAACAAGACATCCCTCCCTCAAGACTCATTACTTCTTCTTTTTTCCTTTGGTGGTCCCAGGGATCACATTCAGGACCTTGCACTTCCCAGCCGAGCACTTATAACATTGAGCTATCTCTTGGCCCAAGATTCAGTGTAAAACATCAGTGTAATAAGCTAATTTTGTTGAAACGGCCATTGTCATTTCAACGGCTATTGGCTGAAACATTGTACAGCACTGATAAATACATAAAGCTATGAAGTTTAAGACAGAAATGGCAACTGATTAAAGTGGTACACAACCTGTGACAGCTGCAGCTCGTGTCCAGCCTTGTCTGTGTTCTAGTCACATTGCTTTTATCACTTTTTTTGTGGTACTGGGGATAGGACATAAGGTCTTGGTGGTAAGATTATGATATAATGATCTAGTGAAAACATTATTTCTTTTCTCTTTAAAGAAGTACTCCACTCATGCTCACTGACCTAGATTGCCCTTATAACAAAGCAAACACTGCATGACTAACATCGTACTGAGAAGCCTTTAAGTCCTTTTTTCTCCTCACATAATGAGCAATGACACATCACTTTGTTCTGGAAGTATTCAGAAAGGAAACCTAAAATACATGCGCTCTTTCCCTTGTTTACAGCTCACTCTCTACTCAGGAAGGTTTGAAGAGTTCCAAAGCACTCTGACAAAAAGCAATGAAGTGTTTGCTACTTTCAAACAGGAAATGGATAAAGTGAGTATCATTTATCATCCAGGAAACACTGACATGTTCTAGTTTGACAGGTAATTCTTTTTGTTTATTTTTCCCTTGCTAAGATATTTCAGTGCATTTAATGAACCAATGAAATGTTTATAGATAGGAATGAGGTTTGGGCTGTGCATTTTATTGGTAAATGTCTAGTGAATTAATCTTAGTAAGAATCCAAAGAGGATAGGATACTTTTTCACTCTGAGAAAAAATTCTTTACTTTTCTCCTCCATGTCTACATGTATTTAAAAAAAAAAAAAAAGTCAGGCCAGTCAGATAACTCAGGGAATTAAAGCGCCTTCTTAGGTAGACGCAGGGACCAGGGTTCGATTGCCCACAGATACCCTGAAAATGGGCATGGTGGTGCACACCTGTAATCCCAGCACTTGGGAGGCTAAAAACAGGAGGGTCATTCTGAGTCTAATGTGTGGTGAGACCCTGTAGATCCCATACTAAATACATAAAAAAATTTAAAATAAAAAAAAATAAAAAGTCAACCAAAGTAAAAGAAAACTTCCAAAGTTAGAAAAAAAATCCTAATCTTCTGAAAGTTACAAAAAGTTTTCCTATAAACACGTAAAAGTAAAATGTTAAATTAGAAAAATACTATTTGATAGTATTGTTTTGTTTTTTGTTTTGAGACAGGGGCCTGCTATGTATTCTAGGCTAGTCTTGAACTATGTATCCCAGGGTACCCTTGAACTCCCAGCAACCCTTCTGTTTCTGCCTCCTGAGTGCTGGGATTACAGGGGTGCCTTACCACACTAGCCTGCTGCGACCCTTCTTAAAATGGGACATATGTGACATAATCTATGAGTGAGGAGAAGGAAACCTGAACTCAAATTTGGACGCAGACTTACTCAACAAGTCTGCTGGAAAGGATTTTCTGAATTTTATGTTTTTCCCCTATAAATTGAGACATTATTCATTATTTTCTTGACCTATCTCACAAGAATATGAAGTCCAAATAAATTAATTATTTTCACTCATGTTTAAACTTTTTGAAAGTCTTTCACAACTAAAAGATACTAATAATATAGGGTATAATTTTTTAGCTTAGTGTAATACAAGTAGGTATCAATAAAGAGAATATTAAAAAGCACTCTTTACTCTTTAAAAAATTATGATAAAATAGTGTTACTGAGGCTACATGTCAGAGACAGAAAAGACTCTCTTATGAAGAAGAAAAAAATGTAAGAGCACAAAACTTCAAGACCCAGTCAAGAAATATGCAACCAAAATGTATGTTTAAATGTTGTTAAGTTCAGCATTTTGGCAATATAAAATCAGCACCAGAACTGTGTTTCTGAATAAGCATTGGCATTAAGCCCTTTTAAGTGTAACAAAGATCCTTTTAAAAGTACCTCTGTGAAATAATATGACAAATTTTGCAATTAAGTGAACAAATTTAATAAGTCAGTATTTGTTAGAGTTTCTTGCTTCATGGTGTATCTATCCATTAATTTCTTTTAATGTTCTAGACTAACTGGACCAAAGGAGAGAGAAAATGCTTTAATTTTAAAGTTACGTATCTTAAAATAGGAATAAATACCAAATCAAGTATTGAAGTTCATTTATGGACTTCTATAGTTTCCCTGAGAATTCCTTACAAATACGGGGGGGGGGGGGAAGCCTAATGGGCATTTTCTCATTTCCCTGAAGTGTGGTCTCATTTGTGTGACCAAATTCTTGAAAAGGTTAATGATCTTAAAAGTTTATAAACTACTAACTTGGTTAATGTGTAATCAAAACTTAAAAAAAACACCACCAGGGACTCACGTAGTTCATCTTAGAGCCAGAGCTGACCACCTGGCCCAGCCTCCAGCTTCTCAGAGTTCCCGGCTTTGGGCAAATGCCTAGCCACACAATGAGGAAACCAGACCTGCCTACAAATCATGTACAGGTACTTTCCTGAGGAGGTCCTACAGTGAGGTTGTGAGAAGCCCCAATTTTCAAAAACCCAGGTTCCATGTCAGCTTTTCCCCATGACCACCTCCTCCTGGATGCCAGCAGACGCCCTGCTTGTGTTGCATGAAATGTAACAACATGGCTTCACCTTTACTCCTCATCAACTCACCTAAAAGCACTCCATTCTCTGTTTCCCCATCTATGAAGGGAAAAAAATAAAACTTTCTTGTGGGAATGTTTCAAAGATTAAATGAATAGCATGTATAATCACATTTTATAAGCTTTCCAGCAACATAGAGAAAAGGGACAGTTGCTTTTGTGTGGCTACTTCTCAAATGTGCTGTTCTTATCAACATTTTAATGACCAACAGCCACAGTACCTCTCTCCTCATTAGTTGAAGGAACAATCCAAATTGGAAGCTGATTCCTAAATCTTGCTAAAAAAAAATTTTTACATGAAAGACAAAGCAATAAAAAAAAATCAGTCCATCCTTAAATAGTTTTCTTTTTCTTGGCCAGCCACTGGTACAAAGGAGTTTGTTCACCAGTGACCTAGAGGAAACAGAAATAAATCACACTCTTCCACAATTTCATTCTTGACATTGATCATTTGTTTGCTTTAGCCAGCTGGTAACAAAAGGACTGCTCTTGATGTCACATATGGACTAAGAGCTCCCTTGAAAGATGAGCTCTTCGGGATTAAGCTAACATACTCTAATTTCTGTAGACAACAAAAAAAATGAAGAAGTTGGAAAAGGACACAGCCACATGGAAAGCCCGGTTTGAAAACTGCAACAAAGCATTACTGGACATGATCGAAGAGGTAAGGAAGTTCTCACTGCCCCATCTAGCTACAGTATTCACTCTGAGAGTGGAACAATCCAGTAGTACAAGTGATTGTATTTGAGAAAAGAGCTAAAGGTTGGGACGTGTCATGTTAAAACATAATAAATATAAGAGCAAAGGCCATTCTTTTCTTTTTTTTTTTTTTTTTTTTTTTTTTTTTGGCGGAACCAGGGATTGAACTCAGGCCCTTGCACTTGCCAAGGAAGTGCTTATTCTACTGAGCCATCTCCCCAGCCCCACAAAGGCCATTCTGGATCCTATCCTGACTCACAAAAGTTTGGTGACCCTAAGTCACACATGCATTGATTCAGAGCACTACCTGCTAGCTACATGGTGGATTAGACATGTCCTTGAATTTCCCCTTTGGCTAGCACCTAGTACGAACTAAATAACTGATTTCTATCACTAAGAAAAGACACCAGCTTGGGCCAGGGAGATGGCTCAGTGGAATAAGTGCTTCCCTGGCAAGACAAGGGCCTGAGTTCAATCCCTGATTCTGCCAATAAATGAATGAATGAATAAATAAATAAATAAATAAATAAATAAATAAATAAATAAGACACCAGCTCAAGCGCTAAGGGTATATGCCACTTTATTGATAAATTTTTGTGAAATAAATTGTTTTAATTTCTCTGACAAGCATTTAAACAGAGTTGCTATGTCAAGTCTAAGTAGGTTCTGCAGTTCTAAAAACAAAGATACAAGGCCCCAGACCTGAGAGTGGGACTTATAGGTGAAGACCTCTTCATGGTAACTAGTAAAGAAAGGTTCAAAAGGTACTCAAAGATGAAGGTAAAAGGTGAAATGATTTGGAACATGTTTGTATACAAACACATAATTTCCAGAGAAAAGAGTAGCTGAAGTAGACAGCATCACAAATTAATGTGTGATGAGTAACTAGACAGGAATAGTTACTATTCTAAGAACTTATTCCGAATTGCTACCAGTTCCAATGATGGTCTCCTCCGTTACTTTTCTCTCACTGCTGCTACAAAACACCTCACACCCAAGGTAAGGAAGGAGAGGGTTATTTAGCTCACGGTTATAGAGGTCTCAGTCCATACTCAGCGGGCTCCGAGGCAGAGTGCACTACACCGGGGCAACAGTTCAAGGCAGCAAAAGAAGCAAGAGCAAAACAAGGGGAGAGCAAGCCTCTCCCCCTCCCCTATACTGAAGGCAGTCTACCCCCATACCCACACACCTCACCTCCGTACCTCCCAGCCCCCATCCCTACCCCCAGGCCCACCCCAGTGGGCATAGCACTCTCACCATCCGTGCCCTCCTTTTGCACAGGATGAGGATTTTTACAAAGTGAGGCTCCTGGTCACCCCCTTGAGACTTCTCAAGTTGACAGAATGTATCAACCATTACCGATACATATTACTCATCACGTGAATGAAACTGGGTTTGTGTTAGCACACAGCAGTGTACCTATAGCATAGATATGGCATTACTGAGGATGAGGCAGTTCTAGTCCATTTTATTGATTTTTGCCACAAATTTTGGCTTATACCTTCTAAATCTTAGAATTCTAAAGCCTATCTCCTTTAAGTGTTGAGGGACTGTGGACTAAAGCATAAAGGAACCCTGCTGTCTCTATAAAGAATGGGTGACAGTGATTAAAATTCTACCAGATTCTAGCATACAACAACAAAATTATTTTAGAAAGGGTCCTGACCGAATATCTGTTCAGCCACCATTCCATGGCCAGGCCTTAGAGCCCGAGAGACAAAATCTGGGACAGATTGTCTCCGGAGAATATCCTGAAAATGTTGTTTTTCACGTTGCTTGTGTATGTGTGTTCATGTCACAGAAAGCACTGCGGGCTAAGGAATACGAGTGCTTCGTGATGAAAATCGGGAGGCTGGAGAACCTCTGCCGCGCATTACAGGAAGAGAGAAATGAACTGTATAAAAAAATCAGAGAAGCAAAAGTGCCTGACAAGGATGACCAAAGTCAGCATAGCTCTGATGAAGAGACAGAGGCAGACAGCTCTGTCCCCACAGAGACAGATACAGAGGAGGTCAAGAGTGTTCAAAATGCCGTGAAAAATTTGGCCGCCGCCTTTGCAATTCAGCCTCCAGAGTCCACCGTGGATCCAAGCTTAGCCCATCTGGGTGGCGCTCAGCGGAGCGAGGCCTCTCCCTCTGAGGAACCAGAACACGCCCTTCTGTCTGATCCCTTGCCTTCCAAAAGTCCTCTGCCACTCTCAGCTCCTGAGGCCGATGCCGAAGTAGGCAACAAGGAACAACTTGCCCCTATAGCCAGCCAAACCCCTGTCAAATCTGTGGAAGAGCCAGAAGGCCATGGTCTAGCTACCAGGGTTCAGGCTGACCAACAGTCCCTAAAGCCAAAAGCAGAAGCTTCCTGTCTGGCCCCACAGGGCCCTGCGCAGGCATCCCTACCCTGGCAGGAAGCCAATGGTTCTACTTCTGTAGGAACTTCTGGTGAGGCCTCCCAACACCGGGGGGCAAAAAAATGTCCTGCACATAAAGGAGCTTCAGGGCAGGATGCGGCTAAGGCCTCCTCACCCAAGATGAAGGCAAATGGTCCCACTCGTGCAGAAGTTGCAGGCCAGGCTTCCATTCAAACCTCCCTCTCTGGGATAGAGGCAAATGGTCCTGCCTTACCACCCCCAGCAAGGGAGGACGTTCCAGGTGGGGTGCTTGGGGGTGAGTCCAAGGGGCAGCCCCTGCCAGCAGCCTCAGAGGCCCTGTCCCCAGAGGCCCTTGCCCCAGAGGCCTTCGCTGCGTCCCAGCTGGCCAGTATAACTGACACCACCCTGGAGAGAATGGAGTAAGCTTCAGAGGCTTTCCTCCTGCCTTTGCGTCTTGGTCATTACAGACTGTCTCTGAAAGAGACATTAAGAACTAGGGACATCAAATGGAAGAGAAGATTGAGGCGCCTTTCAGTAGAATACATTCAGCCTTTGCCCTTTGTTCTCACTTTATAACTGATAAGGAGCTTTTCTAATTTAATATTGAGTAATAGTACTTTTCCCAAATGGCAACAAAACATTCTAATAACAGAGTTTTTTGATTAAGATGGAACTCAATTTTTTAATAGTAAGATTTGATGTTTAAAAGACTTACACATATTGACAATGTAATGTTATATTGATTTTCACAAATAGTTTCATAAGCTCCAATAACTGAAGGATGTTAGGTTCTATCCTAACAGTAACACACATGGACATGTGACTATAATCATGTATGTATATAAAAAGTATATATTACATGATTTTCTCTATGCAAAAACTTAGTAATCCAAAAGAATTGTATCTTTTATTTTTCAGGTCTAATACATTAAACTAATGCTCTTTGAATCAGAAGTAAGTTTAAAATAAATATTTAGGCCATCATTGTGTTGCACAAAATAAGTAACCCAATGTTAGGTCTATAAATTCCACCGATAACAGATCTCATGACAACAAATTCAACCCATGAATCAATAAAACCACTGAATCAGCATTTCAGTCAATGCCTTGATCTAATGGTACAATAGCAGCTATATTAGATCGTAAAACTCCGAAGCGTATGCACATCAAGATGACCGGAAGAGGCCCTCCACAGCCGGAAGTGACCCACGCCTTCCAGCTGTCTGTGCCACACTCTTCACCCAGCTGCCTCCCGATGCCCTCCACCTGGAAAGACAGCACTGCTGTTTGCTTGCAAAAAGGGGATTAGAAATGGAGAGCAGCGAGGGGTTGAGCATTGGGGGGCCTGAGGCTGAAAAGGGGTTTTGCATTGTCCCCATTTCTTGTGCTGCTGATCTCTTAAGACAAAATATTCACCTCCTCCTGGCTGGGACTCAGTCTGTATTCTAAATGCATCTGCTCCTTCCTCCCAAATGCCTCACTTTGTGGGAGAAAATCATACATAGCCCTTGGCTCGATTAATGCTAAACAGAACCATTATTTCCCCAAAGAGAAATCTACATGGATCCCAACAGGTGCGACTAGACCTGCAAGGCAGCATACACTTCCTGCTTCCAAGATTTTTCTACAACCTGAAAGTGCAAAACAAAAAATACATGGGCCCTTCCTCCAAATGTTGAAAAGGAAGTGAGGATTCAAGCCAAGGAAAGAACTTGACAAGAGCCCCAAGTAATATGACAGCAAGGATTAGTCCAGTGGGGTAAAGGGAGACTCCACCCACCAGTGAAACAGGAAGGAGGGAAAAAGAAGAGAGGTGGAGAGTAAGACGGAACGCAGGGGGGGGAAAAAAAAAAAAAAACACATTGAAGCATACCTTTAAAAGTTGCACTCAAGTAGAAAAGTGGTACAAGCAAGGTGTCACACTGCTCATTCAGGAAGCACTCATCACTGTTGCGTGAGGCCCTTTGCTAAGGCTCGCTAAGCTAGGAGCTTGCAGGCAGCAGCCATACGTTACAAGAATTGTAAACTGCATAAAATTTGTTTGAAGTAGACAGTGAGGGTCCTCACAAAAATGCTGGTCAAGGGGAAAAATTAGAAAGAAGTATGTATCTGGTTGAGAATCCATGTGTTTTAAAAGGCTTAAAATATTATAACCAGAGAGGAATGCAGCCAAATTCAATATTTCTGGAAAGTAAACATTCATATAATTCCAAGCTAAATATTCATTGTAACAATCCAGGGGGTCTGCTTTGTTCCCTCCGTTTGCAGAAGTTGGACTTCTGAGAATGGAGTGAGATTAAATTATCATGGTAGAGTCTCAGGCTAAACGCTGAACAAGAGAAAGAGCAGATGTGCCAAAATCCAGCAAACCAACTGTTTCAATGCCCAGAGTTCATCATTTGCTTCCAAAAGTCTTTCATAGCAACGCATTCGTCATTACTGTATGATGACTAATTATGTATTATCTTGGGCAGAGATTCAGATACAATAATGTGCCTGAAACTCATAAAGCTTAATGTAGGGTAGGCTTTGGAAGAATTATTTTAATATTCAAAGAATGTTTCATTATTATCCTTTGTCTTAGAATTTGGCGTTCCTAATTATAACAAAACTCAAAAGATCTAAAAGCAGAACAGATTTCTATCCTTTGTCAAGTTCATGTAACTATTTTTAGAGTTGTGAGGACTACTTCCTAGAAGCACTAAATTTAATAACATAATTTATGTATCTATTAAAAAGATACTTTTCTTTCCAAACTCTCTAGTAGTGGTCTCATTTGTTTTCATTTTTCTTGTGTTACATTTATGTTCCAGTAAGGATAAAACCTAACAAAAAGTTTGGTTTTACTCTACTGTTTGAATTTTCCCCAGGTAGAATGAACATAGAATTAAACACTCTGAAAACACCAGTGGTGTGAAGGTTGGGGGTGCATTTTCCCAGAGAGAAAAACACCAAGAGAGAGGGAACACCAAGTCAGAGAAGAACTAGAAAAGAGAAAACAAAACAAAACACAGTTGCTATGGTTTGAATGCTCTTCCCAAACTTTAAGAGTTGGTAACCTCAAATTCATGTTTGATGTTTGGAGCTGGGGCCTTCAGGAAGTAATCCGGTTTCATGGAGGTCATGGGGAAGGTCATAAATGGTTTCATAAGAAGAGGAAGAGAGACCCAAGATACCATGCTTGCTTTCTCTCACACGTGATGCCTTCTGTCATGCTGCAATTCAGCAAGAAGGCCTTTAGCAGATCCAACAACATGTTCCTGGTTGCAGCTTCCAAAACCGTAAGCCAAACAACTCATGTTCTCTGTAAGTTATCACACCTCAGGCATGTTGCTATAGCAACAAAAAACAGACAGTGATTCCAGGTTTAATGGAAACAAAACTCAGACCGCTTTGCCTGGCCACGGAGCGTCCAGAGGACCGTTTTCATATGGCCAATGCGTTTCTCTTCAGGACCAGTTCATATTTCTACAGTTTATCAGCTGTTAACCTTCTCTGCAAAGTGAAAGAAAGAAACTAGACATGTTGATTCCTCTTTCTCCTCTCTCTCCACTTCTGATTATTCCAAGAGCTTTCTCCAGCAAGATTCAAAGAGGCCCAGCTGTTCTCTCTTTTCCTAATTCTCTCTTCTCAGTTCATATTGATTTGGGAGGGGCTTCTTGAGCTAAGCATTTTCTGGTACTTTGAGAATTTGTTGCAAGAATAGAGAAAACATTAACCACAAATAAACACATTTTTAAAATAGCTTCCTTTCTGAGGTTACAAAAGTTAATATGAGGACTGGCCAAATAGCTCAGTGGATTAAAGAGCCTGCAAGCAAGGTTCAGGGCCACGGGTTCAATCCAGGAGCCTGCTGTGCTGGCCCCACTCCCGGAGCACACTGAGACAGCAATTGACTCTGGATGTGGTGGCACACGCCATAATCCCAGCTCTTGAGAGGCTGTAAACAGGCAGATCATTACGAGTCGGATCTAGTAGTGAGACCCTGAATACCCTGTAGATCCTTCCCTAAAATACAAAAAAACAAAAGAAGTAATACGTATTGCAAAACTGAAGTGTTGGCCTGTCAAACACAGGGACCCTGGCTCCACATGCAGTGCTGGCCCTGGAGCCCAAGGTGCACTGCACCAGCCACCAAAGCTGGACATGGTGGCCCATGCCTGTAATCCCAGCACTGAGGAGGCTGAAAACAGGAGGATCTCTAGGAGTACGAGCTGCGTAACAAGACCCTATACCAAATACGTAAATTTAAAAAAAAAGAATTTTGTATAATTTTGTTAATGGATTTTATTCAACCAATTAAAATACAAATTAACATCCAAAATGTCCTTGAGAGTGGAGACTAATTTATGTTTGTCTTAAAATGTCCTTGAGAGTGGAGACTAATTTATGTTTGTCTTAAAGTATAAAACAACCATGAATTAAAAGATCAAAAGAAATTTAAAGTGATAGCTTTTTCATGAAAAAATTCCATACCCAAAACCAACTTGGGAAAACAATAAAATAGTATAATTTCTACATGTATGCATTTATGGAAGTTTATTATTAAAACACAACCTCTGTACAAGAAATACAATAAAGCAACTAATAAATACTTTCATATATCTGTGTTTTTTTTTAAAGAAAAAAAGAGTAGAAAGAATGTATTGAGAGAAAGAAAGCCTCTGTAGGAGAGGGACAGAAGGGGGCCCAGAATTGGTCTGCCCTCGGACCTTGCCTGCCAAGGGCAATTTATGGAGCAACGGCTCAATTTGAGGCAGGCTCATGGAGGGACAAAACTATACTCTACAAATAAGATTACAAGCATAGTCACTTAGGTAACATTGATGTACTAGGAAGTCGCAGGTGGGTGTGAGCTGGGACTAAACTATGGCGAACAAATAAAACGACAACAAATGCAGTCACTTAGGTAATAATGATTAAACGGGGATCAAATGGGGAGGCAAGTCACATAGCAAGTGGGCTTTGGGCAAGCAGTGACTCTTCGGAAGGAGGTCTGGTCCTTCACCCCGGGGTGACAGATGCCTGCTTATAGTATCAGTCGCTGCTGCTTGTCCTAGGGGGCGTATCTGGGTGAACAGCTCCTCTTTCTCTTGAAGCCTTCAGTTAATACAGCTCCTGCCATAGGTGTCTTACACCCTGACCTTGACAGGGCTCAGCACTGTCTGACTTCATGCAATATTTCTAAATAACTTAACTACAATGAGAGAATCCCATTAGAGTAAAAGCTTTTGTGTCCTAGGGATTATTTTTTCTTGACCTGTCATGATGTATCTTTGAAAGTTGAAGTTAAGCCTCTTTGGGGGCATCCTGTGATCAAAGTTCTACAGATGCTGGCTGCTATTGTGTGTGTATGTGTGTATGTACACAAATCTTACACACACACACACATACACACACACACACACACACACAATTACATATGTATACAATTTGACCTAGGTTCTGTTCCTGTAGAAAGCCTTTACACCAGTAGTTTCAAAAATAGTATTGTCGGGGGCTGCTAGTTAGCTCAGTTATTTAAGTGCCTGCTTCAGCAAAGCAGTCAGGCTCAGAATTCTGTGGTTGGATCCCCAGATCCTCATGCCTTACCAGACCTGCCCTTTGGCATTCTGAGCCAGCCAAAAAAAAAAGTCCTTCAAAAATAGTATTGTCTTTCCTGTGAAGCAAATACTACAAAAAAAGTTCCCTGTATGAATAAGATTTGAAAAATATGTTCAACTAAATAAATGTAGAAATTCATTGATCCATGGCACAGAAATTAGGCCCAGATGCTATTTCTCTGCACTAGGAGATGAAAATGATAAATCACTTCAAGAGCACAATCAAGATTGGCTAAATCCAAGTAGAGGTCCATCTTCCTGCCAAAGTTTAGACCCCAAGATTTCTATTAATTCCAATAACTGTCCAATAACTTTAGCTCTAAATTGCTTGAAAGGGCTCTATTATAATATTCTGTTAATTCATGTCACAACTAAAGCACACTTCCTTCAAATGAAACTCATGATTTCAGAACTGTCAATTGATGACATTTTATGTCAAATCATACAAAAACACCACAGAAGCCAAACAAGATATTTATTATGGGAGGGAAGAGAGAGAGAGAGAGAGAGAGAGAGAGAGAGAGAGAGAGAGGAGGAGAAACAGAAAGAGAAAGAGAAAGGAAGAGGAGGAAGGAAGAAGAGGGGGAGGAGGAGAGAGGAGACTTTCAATCTGGTAGCTATTAAATAAAAGAAAAAAATAAAAGCTAAAACCTTAACATTATTAAGGATTACTAAGAATAACAAAAGGAAGATACATGTACATTGGTGGACCCTCCTGTGAACACAGCCGAAGCATAGAGGAGAAAAGCTATAACAAATTGGCACACAGCACCATATCTCCCAAGCCGGAGCGTTTCTACAAACATGTTCCTCAGTGTTACCACTTTACTGGCTTTCTTCTGCTTTGCCTTTCTTTCAAAATAATAAGTGCACCCTTTTCTGTACAAAGTCAAAATACGTTATTAAACACTTAGAAAGTACAGAAAAGGGAAAAATTACCAATTGCTTCATTCCATTCTAACCACTGCTAGCATTCCCTGTGCCATAGGATATTTTCAGTGATTCAAGTGTCACTTTTCCTTTAAAAGGATGTTAGTTTGTCTTTGAGGCAGGGCACAGTGGTTCAAGTGAGAGTAGCAGCTACTAAGAGCTACCAGATTTGAGTGCTTAGCCAATGTATTTAAATTTCATACCCTTTGCCATATATACATAAACATATTACATTATTCATAAATATACATGGCCATATAAGAATAAATATGCAGCATAATTACATGTTGTCTGAAAAGAGCTCTTGAGGCACTGCCCTTAAACATTCCCCCACATGCACCCAGGTTGCCACGTAACTCTACTGGAGAGGTACAGTGAGATGTTCATATTCAACACAGCTCAAAAAATAAAAATAAAATGCCAACTTTAAAGAAACAAAGGCAGTAGGTAACAAAACAAGAGAAAAACTCAAGCTGCTGTTTATACACTAACAATAAACAAAATGCCATAAGCCACAGCATTGGCTAAATAAAGGTGAAGATTCTAAAATAAATCTGAGCTCTTCAAAACTGATGGGCCGATGGTTTTGCTGCTCTGTGAGGTGACGGTTCCCACTGTTATCTATATCATCTGTTCAGTAAGGCAAGGCTAACGACCATCACTAATGGGAAAGTGCTCTAGTACAACTACCAGGCAGACAGAAAAAAACATAGAGAATTCAGAGGTCCCACCACCAAGAAAATGTGGAAGTCAGAGTTTAAATTTATAGAACAAGTATAATCAGAGCACTTTCATCAGACCTAGTCATGAAGTTCATTATGTTTTAGATGGGAGTGTTACATTTTAGATGGGAATGCTGTCAAGGTGATATCATAGACTACAGTTACTAGAATATATTAAAAGTTCTACTGAAATCACAGACTATTAGAATGTTAAGGGTAACGCAATCCATAGTCAATTCACTTGTTAACATTTTTGTCAAAGAAAAGAAACTATTCCTAAAATAAAATTACCCAAGTTCAATGTAGGGCAACACTAGTGTAGTTCAGGAAGTAATTTTGGAGAGAGAGAGAGAGAGAGAGAGAGAGAGAGAGAGAGAGAGAGAGAAGAGGAAAAGAAATTGTTTGTGAATGTATTCATATAAGTGCATACTTACATGTATGTATAAGTACATGTGTAGCTTTGGGCATTGCTGTGGGCATGTAGTTCTGTGTAAATGTTTATGACTACATGTGACTGCATTTGTGCATGACCCTATGTAAGTGAGTGCAATTGAGCAAGTGTGGGTGTGGGCGTGGGCGTGTGTGGGTGGGTGTGTTGGAATTGGGAACAGAGAAGCTAAAACACCAGAAATGCAATTTTCATCACACAGCTAACTGATTTTTCACAGAATCACATCTTGCTAGAGACTTTTATTTGTTCAGCTAATCCTCTTTGGCTAGTGTTGGCTTCAAGCTCACTCCTTTCGGCTGACAATCTGCCTTCTGAACAAGCAGACAGAGGCTGAGGCCACAAGTGTAGTGGCAGCTGCTCATGAAATAATTGCACATAGCCACAGCCGACAGCGACAGCCACATCTGACTCAACCCAGGAAGGCAAAGAGTGTGTCTTGGAAGTTCTCCGCACTGCTGCTGCAGAGATCAGCCACTGCTGAAGGCAGGACAGCAGGACAGCAGGACAGCAGGACAGCAGACAGACCCACCTGGTTCTGGTCATCCTGAGGAAGCCAGGAGCTCTCCACACTGTCACCGTTTCTTACCAGAGTGACATCCATGAAGGCAGAATTACAGCCACCTCTGGCTCTGCCATATTATTATCCAGCTGAGAATGTTTCCCTGAACTAAAAATGCCAAAGACAAATAATAATCAAATGAATTTATGCCTTAATTAGTGAGTCAGAAGAAAGGAAACCAGAGTTGACTGCAGCCTACCAGGCAGCCATGCCCGTGGCTCGGTCTATGTGCCAAAAGATTTTTTTGGTGTGCTACAGTTTACCTTCCCCCAAAATCTAGCACAGACCGCCTAGCTGTGCTGTCATAGAGGGGCCATCTGGCTGCTCCTTTGCCTGTTATTAGAAAACAGATCCAGAAGTCCTCTAACACAGTCTGGGAGTAATTTAGAGAAATACCTAGAAGACAAGTGACAGCTTCTCCTAACAAATTAATTGCCTGCCATACAAGTTAACTGATGATCTTCAGAAGCTAAATAGAACAGAGCAAGAAAACATAAATGAAATGAAAGAATAGAACAAGAGAAGATGGTCACAATAAATAAAGCATTTAGGGCCGGCCAGATAGCTCAGTGGACGAAAGCGCCTGCTTAGGCAGAGTGCAGTGGCCAGGGTTCAATTCCCAGCATGCCATGCCGGCCCTGCCCCTGGGTGCCCTTAGATAGCTATTGAGCCTGGGCATGGTGGTGCACACCTGTAATCCCAGCACTTGCAAGGCTGCAAACAGGAGGCTCACTACAAGTCCGATCTGTGCAGTCAGACCCTGCAGACCCTGTACGAAACACATGAAAATAAATAAATAAAGCATTTGTTGTTGTTTGTGTCTAGATCCCTCCCTCCACCTTAAAAAATACCCTCATGTGCTCACAGGTGGTTCTTTTAGAACATGACTGGATTATGGGGGCTATGGCTGACTTGTTAGAAGGTGGGACCCGGTTAGAAGAAGTGAGTCACCAGGGGAGTGGCTGGGAAGATTTGGTTCCCTTCCCAGCTCCTGCCTCAGTTCCCTCTTGACCTCCTGCATGCCAGGCCACATGCAGCTGTTCCTCTGCTATGGGCCTCTGCCAGTGATGGTGAACTGACAGCCCACGTGCCACAGCGGGTGCATGGAGCCCTGCCCTATCCACAGGTGAACCAAGTCATCCCAGCAGACAGTTCAAGCTTTATTGCAGGGTTGGCACTTTGCAATAAGTTGAGTTTGGGGCTGCAATTTGGGCCCTTAGACTCTAAAAGACTTGGCATCACTGTACCATGTTGCCCTGCCTTGGAGCCAATGGACTATTGGCTTCAGTCCTCTATAAACTGAGAGCCAAGATAAACCACACCTTTAATTTGTGGTTGTTGGATATTGTGTCCCAGAGCGTTGATGTCCAGAATACAAACAGAAATAGTAGAAGGTATAAGGAAAGACTAAGAAGACAGCGGAGCCATGAGGCAAGGTCCAGGGCTGGGGTACAAGGCGCACTGTCCAGGGAAGCAGAACAACACTAACACTGAATGACAGCCAGTCTGCTCTTTGCCACTGTCACCATTTAATACCCTGAAGTAAAGGAAAAACTTTCTTCCCTGCCAGTCACTCTCACTGTGCCCCCACGGCAGAGTGTAGGCCCCTGGTATTAGGTGAATGGGCAGTTTATAGAAGAAACACCAGAGCCCAAGTAAAACAATGAGATGCTATCACTTCTGCTCAGTGCTCTGACAAGACCTTTAATAATTGATAATATTCAATATAGCCAGGGTGGAGGCCAATGGTCCAGTTTGTCCGGTATTGGGTTATCTGTCTCTTTGTTGTCCTTCTGCCAGAGTTCTTTTAAAGGGCAATTTGGCAGTGCTTCACATTTCTCTAATGTGCACAATCACAAATTATTTAGGAAAGAGCAGACATGTGGCTTTTGCTCACCTGCATCCCTTCCCTGAAGGCAACTCTTTGCTCAGGGCATACACAAGCTGGATGGAGCTGTCAGTCACAAAGCCCCACCTCTCCCTCCAGCCCTGTTCTCAAGGCTGGTCTCAGGGCTGCACCTACTGCAGCAGGACGAATTTCGCTAGAAAAGGGGGCTTAGAAACTGTAACCTGAGGGCTTGCCAAATAGCTCAGCGGATTAAAGCATCTGCTTAGGCAGATGCAGGGAGTTTGATCCTTGGGCCTGCCATGCTGGTTCTGTCCTGTCCCGGAGGCACACTAAGATGGTGATTGAGACTGGGCGTGGTGGCACCAGCCTGGAATCCCAGCACTTGGGAGGCTGTAAACAGGAGAATCACTATGAGTCCAATCTACACAGTGAGACCCTGTACACCCTGTCCTAACTATAAAAGAAAGAAAGAAAGAAAGAAAGAAAGAAAGAAAGAAAGAAAGAAAGAAAGAAAGAAAGAAAAGAAAAGAAAAGAAAGAGACAGAGAGAGAGAGAGAAAGAAAGAAAGGAAAGAAAATGTAACCTGATTGAAAGAAAGCAAGAGGGTTTTGATGCACTTGATTCAAGGGATACACTGTTACTTACTCAGGTAGAATATGGGCGCTTCGCTTCGTGGCAGCAAAGCCCCTCCAGCCCAGTGCACCCAGACGCACAAAGAAGCATCCATTCCAACCCAGCTGTTGGCGCCCTCTGCAGGAATTCTGCTGCCTGTAGGGAAGGCGTGCAGGGAGAAATGACGGGAGGATATATGGGTTTGGGAGGCAAGGAGAAACCAGTGCTGATCATCATATTAGAGCTCCCGGACACATCTCACCTTTTCAAATGAGAGATTTTCTCCTTTTAAGGGTGTCAGTTGCGTTACTCTTATCCCCACCCAAAGAGCTCTTAGTATCTGGGATGAAGAGAAGTTCCCACAGCTAAAGTGCCATAGGCATTGAAAACAAAAGTTCAAAATTATATCGACATATTAAAATACTTTAAAATCTTTCTTTTCACTTTAATTTCTCAAGTTATCTTTAAAACCTTACTCGCAAAAAAACATAAGTTACTGCAGTGGGTGCTCTTGTGTAATCAGGGCCCAGAAGAGAACATTACACAGCATCCTGAAAGATTCTCCCTTTCTCTTCCCCATAGGGAACCATTTTCTTGAGCATGTGTTTGTCTCAATGCTGTGTGTGTTCCTGGGTGTATACTGCTGGATGGGACGTTTTATGAAAGCATATTTTCACCCAAAAGTACATATGTGTATACATATATATTTTACATGTATGTATATATACACACAGGCAGGCATATGATATGCATCGATGCTGTGGCTTGGAGGAATGGTTTGTCTACTTTCATTATCACGTGGCATAATCTGAGCAATGTAGCCATTCATTCCAACGTTGATGGATCCTTGAATTGTTCCCTAGCAAGGATTTAATTTTCTTTGATAAACTTTACATTTTTGTAGCCCTTGTTGCTTGCTAAATTTTTAATGGATTTATTTACTCCTTCTACGTTTTCATATGTATAGGCGTAAATTGGTTGTTACATTTTCTTGATGTCTAAAGCTCTGTAATGGGTCTGAGTTCAATCCCTGGTTTCGCCAAAAAATAAATAAATAAATAAATAAAAATAAATCACTGTAATAATTTCCCCTTCTCCCGTCTAAGATGGAGGATGTGAGGGCGACCTGGTGCGGTGTCTGCCGCCCCATGGATCGCCAGCGGATCTGGCTGGCTAGGCGGTGTCCCCTTCCTCCCTCAACGATCCATGCGCATCCCTCCTGAAGCTGCACGCTCAGTCAAAGAGAACAACCACCCCGGATGCAGGAGGACCGTTCCTTGGTATACAAGTAGCTGCTCCGCCCTGCGAGAGCCTCCAAAGAAGCCCTCCTGTCTAAGATTGATAAGGTTCATCTCCCAATTTCATTTGTTAGTGGCTTCTCAATTATATTACATTGTTCTTTTAAGAAAAAATAGGTGGTTCACATTTTATTTCTCCAGTGACATAGTTACAGCAGAATATAAATTAAAGCCCTGCTTGCACACAAGCCCACGTCCTCCAGGTGGTTCTGTCAATTAGGTAAGACCTGCTGCTGGCTCACAACAGAAACATCCACTTCTAGGTCCAGGTTTTGGATTTTGCCAACTGTCAGCTCGTCAATAATTTCATCAATGTCCCTCACAGTAGTTGTCATTTATTTGAACCACTGATGCATTTACACCGGACCCTAAGCATTCCACCTCCGTGGGAGTGGTCAGGTTGTCAGGTGTAAGCTTCATTCCCAGCTCTTGCGGCACGGCTTCCAGGATGCCGTCAGAGTCCCAGAGCGTGCAAGGTGCCACAGCGCACACCTGAACGTGGTACCTCGCAACTGGAAATGTGCCGATCTCACATACTGTCATTGGAGGCACTTGTAAAATTTCTGCAGCCTTGTTCTTAGCAGAGCTGGGAAGCCAGCCATTGTGCCTCAGGCTAGGTCCAGGTCTGGAAGCACTGCTGTGGCTTCGTGCCCTCCTGGAGAGTTGCTCTCACAATTGCTTCTTCTATCTTCTTACAGTTCTGGTGTGAAATCAAATGGGGTATCTGGATTATTCTCAAGAGTATCTATCTCTGGGCACAACTAAGGCTGCTCCAACACCATTCTGCACAGCCATCTCGTGCAAGTTCCCTATTTCTCTTCCCCAGGGGTAGGGGAGGCCTGCAGCACCGAGGGGAGCACAGTGGCCCTGTGGTGTATTGCAATGTTCTAAGACCAGCTTTTGGTTTTCTCTATTTTTCCTCTGTCATACATTTGTTTTCTATTTCATCAATTTATGCTGCTCTCTTGATGTGTAATTTACTGTTATTTTCTATGTTCTTGGGCTGGATTCTTAGATCATTGAGTTTTTCGCCTTTTTTCCTTCTTGAGAAGGATTTTTTTTTTTTTTTTTTTTTTTTTTTTTTTTTTTTTTTTTTTTTTTTTTTTTTTTTTTTTTTTTTTTTTTTTTTTTTTTTTTTTTTTTTTTTTTTTTTTTTTTTTTTTTTTTTTTTTTTTTTTTTTTTTTTTTTTTTTTTTTTTTTTTTTTTTTTTTTTTTCTGACTCAGGCTACCTTAATGGCTGGCCTGGAGATCCAACCGTGGTATCTTGCACCTGACTGCATTTGCATAAGTAGGCATTTAAACAAACCAACAGGAACCCAAAGTTGAGGATTTTTTTGGCTCCTTCTTTCCTTCTTAACACGAGGTACTTAACACTACTTATGAATGGCTCCCACCACATCCTACAAGCTTTGACTCATTGTGTTATTTTCATTCAATTCAAGATATTTTTTCACTTTGATTTCTTCAATATATGTTTAAAAGTATATGGATTAATTTCTGGACACTTGAAAGTTTTTATTTCTATACCAACTTTTAACTAGAAGATTAATTCTGCTACAGTCATAGACCACACTTTGTGTGACTTCAAAATCATCTGAGGTTATCTTGAAATGCATTTTGTTTTATTTCTTTATTTATTTTTTTTAATGATATTGGAGAGTTTATGTGACCTCATTGTTAGGTTACATTAGCCAGGGCATAAAACAAGAGGAAAGGGCTGCACTGGAAACTGGAAACAAGTCTGGCTCTGATGCACACAGCAATTAGTGTCATGTTTTGCTTTGTTTTTTTTTTTATATATACATTGTACATTGTTTTCATAATGGCTTTTTGTTGTACAAGGTGCATACATGATACTTTATCTAAAAACATTATTAGAGCAGATACCTCTATTCAATGAATTAAGAGAATATAGCTGTATACCTATCTCTTTTTTTCAAAGCTGAATTATAGTACAGTTTCAATAATTAATACTTTCAACATTGCTATTTTCCTAGTGGTTATCCATAATACAAGAAGCAGACAGGATATCCTGTCCAAACACTATTAGAGAAAATCTTTCTTCTCATAGAATTATGCAAAAGTACTGAATATTTATCCTAACTGTACTGTTTATACAAAGACAGAATGGTTCTTCCTTTGTATCCCCCTTTTTTTGTTTAGTCCTGTCAAAGATGGGTATTCTATTGTCATTCAATTATTATAGGTGCTTGAATTCAGCAAAACAATCCAACACAGTCCAGCAGTCCACAATAGTAGTGGGTTATCCGAAGAAGTTGTTGACTAGAGCCATTTATAGCTCACGTTATTATGGTCTTATTTCATATATCTCGTTTTTATACTTTTCTGCTGGATGGTTAAGACCGAGATAAATCAAGACCTATACAACAAAAAATGTAACTTTTGTATCTGATGAGGTCAGTCAAGTCCACTCAGGGTTTATCCTGTAACCCTGTACCTCACTCTGTAGATCCTTTGTCAGTATCAGCCATGTGGATGAGTCACGGCCATTGCTTGACCAGTTTGCTCTTAGCGAAAGCCTGAAAGAAAGTGTGACTCTCCTTAGGCACACTATAGATCATCGATCATATTACTCTGTGGCTCCATAATCTCCTTGATCAGAAAATTTTAGGCACAACTGAGCTCCATGATGTTACAGTACAGGTTCTCCTATGTCCTGAGTCCTTACTGACCTTGAAAGGCTAGGGCCAAAATGTTGGCTGACCTCGCAGCCCTTCCATTTCTACAATTTTTGATATGCAAACTTAGGTTGTTAACCATTCAGAAGAGAAGCTGATTATTACCCTGAGACATATACATTTCAGTTTACCCTAACTATCTGACTAAATTCTTTTTAGTTGTTGTTATATCTTTCTATTTGTATTTCTTCTTTTGACTTTTTATACTAGGGAGACTATATGATATTTGCACATCTGTGTCTGGTTTATTTCACTTATGAGTATATGTTCAAGTGGCATCCACTTCAATATAAATGCTTCAAGTTTATCATTCTTTATAGCTGAGTATTTTGTATTTTGTTTTAATCATTAAAACCTACCTTGACTTAAGACCCTTGGAGCATAGTTAACGGTACAGGAAGCAAACTTGCATTCCATATTCAGGAAAGCCTGCCACACATCATTTCCATGGTAGCAGGTCTAGCTGACATTCTTCATACAATGCACAAGTGACATTAGCACCATCTCTAAAAAGAACGGAGCACAACGACGTGGGCTGTCCCAACAGCAGAACTCGCGCTTGTCTTAGTGCTCTAGAATAGAAAACTAAAATATAGGAGACAAAGTGAACACCAATTTTAAATTCTAGCCTGGTGTTTAAAGAAAAGGGATTAGAAGGGGGAAACAGTAAAAATTAACTATCTTACATAAAAAAAGGATAACTTAGGAATTACTTTACTATAATGTATTTCAGAGTCAGAAATATAGCTGATTTAACACTCAAACTTTTAAACAAACTATCCAACTTCTACCAATTACAAGGCCAGTTTTATTTGTTTGAAAATTATAACTGCATATAAACTATAAAAGTAAACAATTTGGGGTGATCTAATTTCTCACATTTTGTCTGAGTTTTACCACAAAGTAGTCCATGAATCATTTTATATTAATATTCTTTTACACCCAGTGCTAAAAGACTATATGTGAAAATATCAGATAAAAACAAACCAACATAATACATTTTTAACACAAAAAATAAACCTATGAAAATATGACTATTCAAGTCAAATATGATGGGATTATAACATGGTACAGTATCTCATATTTTAATAAAATATTAAGGTTAAGTCATATTGCTATATCTTATCAACAATCAAAACTAAAGTATGTCACTATGATACAGTATAAAAATATTAATATATCACAGGTGCACATTTATTTTATATTCACTGATACAGTAAAACTTTATTCAGAATAACATGAATTCATAAAAGTTGGAAAATATAAATATTTTTTAAAAGATACGCAGTTTAAGCACTCACGACCTTCTTGAAACTTATAGCCCAACACAGGGCCAACTTTAGCAAATGTTCCACGAGCAGTTGGTAAGTGCGTTATCAAGGGGGTTAATTTTATTAATTATGCCATACAGATCCTATTTACCTCTTGCTGATAATTTATTTATTTGTCACTTACATTTGCATATTGGAGGGCCAGGAGATGGCTCAGTGGAATAAGTGATTTCCTGGCAAGCATAAGGACCTGAGTTCAATCCCTGGTTCTGCAAAAAAAAAAAAAAAAAAAAAAAAATACATTTGCATATTGGTCCTATCAGTCAAAACTTCTACTATTATTGCAGATTTTTTTGTGTTTTTCTACTTTGTTCTATCAAGTTTTGTCCTATGATTATTTGAGGTATACAGATATTACACTCATATTTGTGTTGGAAACATTTCATTATGCAATATTCTCTTTAATGTTTAGAAAAGAATGCTTATTACCTGAAAGTCCACTTCTCCTCATGTAAATATATGTAATGAGTTTCTTTTGGTTGATAAAGACTCTTTAATCTTTTCCCATTCTTTTGCTTTTAATTTTCCTAAATTCTTTTAACTTGTAATGTGCACATCTATGCAACATAGAGTTGAGTTTTATTTTGATTTTTCTTTGTTTCATGTAGTCTGACTGATTTTGTCTTCCATTTGGAGCTTTTTTTTTTCTGAAGGAACCAGGGATTGATCTCAGGTCCTTGCACTTGCCAGGCAGGCACTTATTCTACTAAGCCATCTCTCCAGCTCCTGAAGCTTATTTATTTATATTTAGTATTATAGCCAGTATATATAAAATTAAACTCATGACCCTATTATTTGCTTTAGATTTATCTAATCTATTTTATCTATGTTCTTGTCCTCTTATAGATTATTAACTTTTACTATTTTTGTTATTTCTTCTGTTAGGTATTGTTACTGACTTTCATTCTGTTGTTATGGTGACTGTGAAGGCCTCCACATACTTCAATCAATTCATGTCTAATGAATATTATTGTTCTACTTCTTGACCAGAGCAAGGCCTTAGAACACTTTAATTTCATTAATCAAGTCTAAACCATCATCAAATCAATCTGTTGAGCTCTTAATTTCACTGACCATATTTTTAATTTTTAGACATTCCTTTTGATTCTTTGTCTAGTACTGGGGCTTGAACCCACAGCATATGAGTTGAGCTATATCCTTACTTATTTTTTACTTTGAGACAGAGTCTTACAAAGCTGTTGAGTTGCCCAGGCTTGGCTTGCACTTGTGAAGCTCCTGCCTCTGCCTCCTGTCCATTTGATATTTTATAGATTCTAATCTCTTGCATAATTCTCCACATCCTCACCTAATTTCCTGAATATTGCTTACCACAATTAATTTAAAGTTCATGTCTTATCACAGAAACATCTGCATCTCTTGAGAATTTGTTCCTTAGTTTTCAGCCACTTGGCCTAGAGATATACTAGATCATTTTTGTTTAAATGCAGAGCATTTTCAGCACAAAGTTTTGTGGGTAATGTAAAGGTCAGGATAATGTTGTCTTCCTAAAAAGAATATTTATATACTAGTGGGGGTCTTACTTGTAGCTCAGCCTGCCTTCAACTCTGTAGCTCAGGCTGGCCTCACTCACAGTGATCTTCCTGGCTTAGTTTCCCAAAGGTTGAGATTACAGGTGTATGCCACCATACCTGGCAAAGAACATTTATCTTTGCTTCCAGAAAGCAGTTAAGGAATAGTAATATATCCTACCCTGTCCTCAACTGAGGTGATCTGAAGTTAGTCTTCAGCCATTTAGTCATTTATTTCCAATGGGATGGTTTTTGGAGGGTTCCAGTTAGAATCCTGTTCCTTACATCCTACAGGGGGGTGATGCTGAACTTCTTAGAGTGTGCAGTGGTAACAAACAGACCACTACAGTGCATGTGCCACAGGCTCGTCACCCCTGCCTAACCCACTGGCTGTCTCTGAAACCCTACATTGGTTTTCTGATGCCCCATCAAATGGTAGGAAGCTTTGCTGAGTCTCTTAGCCTCTCAGTTAAGTTCATACATTTCCAACTGCTTTGAGGATGGGGAAAAGCAGTTTGAATGACACTTCATTTATTTTTCCTTTTCTTGCCCCTTTAAATTTTACTACCTAGATAGCTCTCCTATACCTTCAAATATTCTGGGGTTTTCTTTTTTTCAACCTTTCCTAGT
>PVKA01002782.1:55471-119667 GCA_004027165.1 Ctenomys sociabilis
AAGGAAGGAAGGAAGGAAGGAAGGAAGGAAGGAAGGAAGGGAATTATACACACACACACACACACACCATATTGTCTTTTTGAGCATTAATTTCATCATCTTGAGATTCTGGTGATTCATCACGTTTCTTTTGAGACATACAATTAAGTAGTCCCCATAACCAGTCGTGGAGGATTTGCTTCATTATTGTAGCCAGGATTTGTGTCTTTGTCATGATTTGCGTAATGGAAATATTAAAGTTCAGCCACAGCTGAATCCAAACAAGTAAGCTTTATCCCACGCGCCCAGGAGCCTGAGAGGACACCTAGTCTAGGGAGACAGGGCTTTTGCTTTTCTCTGGAGGGTAAATAAGGATTTGCTAACATGGAAGGTATTCACCCGATAAACTAAAAGATAGCAAATAGATTCCAATGACTCGTGGTTTCCTAGTTAACACTTGTATAAGGATTTGGCAAAAATAAATAAGAAAAAGAAGGCATATATTTGGTTGTCCATCAGGCTGCTTAATAAAAATGCCATAGATTAAATGGCTGACAAACCACAGAAATTTATTGATCACAATCCTGGAGGCTGGGAGGCCCAAGGTGACTCTGGTGAGAACTTCATGCAAAGTCATCTGTTTACTGACCTCCCAGGGCAGAAGGAACGTGGGATCTCCCTGGAGTATCTCTTAATGAGGGCTCCATGTGTACAACAGACCGGATCACCTCTCTAAGGCCCCCGCCTCCTAATGCCCTCCCTTGACCATAGGATTGCAACCTGTACCCGGGGGTGGGGCTGGGGGTGGGGGTGGGGTGGGGCAAACATTCAGTTGGTGACATCAAGTTGAAACTTAGCTGTCAGGAAATGAGGGGTAGCCACAGGGGCCACATTTTCTCAACCCCACGTAGAGGCACTGTCTGTTAAGGTGTGATATTTTTATGTCACAAGAAAACAAATATGGGAATCAGCATGGTTCTTGTTAGATAACTAGGAAGTCCAGAGATTGTTTTTAAATGGATGGGGAAACAAGACTTGAACTGGGGATGGGAGAGGGGATTTTTAAAAAGAAGTGGAGCAGGGGAATAGAGCTTTTGCAAAAGGGAATGACCAAGATCAGGGGAACCAGAGAAGGAGAAGAAGAGCAGGAGATGAAAATGAAAAGAAGAGTTAAGATACACTGTGTGTGTGCCAACTCTCCACATTAAGCACAACCGCTAGGCATAGCCAGCTCGCGCTAAGAAAAAGACTGAGCGGGCAAAGCCAGCACCTACGTGTCACAGACGGAATTCTGCCACTTAGCTTCAGCCAGTCTAGGTTTTTGTTAACTTGGCTCCAAACTGGAGCTTTAGTGGTTCAGCCATTGTGGTAAAATTTCTTCTTTTTTTTTTAAGGACAGTACTTTACTGTTATTTATTCAATATATCAAAGAAGTACAGTAATCACAAAGGAATTAGAAAATACTTAAGGACTGATGAAAATGAAGATACAATTTATCAAAGCTATTGGAAACATCAAGGACAACTTTATAGAAGTTTCTTGCATTAAAGAAAGATCTTTTTTGCATAATTTTATTGAGAAACAAATAGCAGTGAGACAGTTTCAAATCAAATTAGTAGGACAGTTTCAATAATTAATACATTGCATATTCTTTTCTTAGTGGTTAATTGTTGTACAAGATGCAGACATGATATTCTATTTACAAACACTATTAGAGCAGATGCCTCTATTCATTGAATTAAGAGAACATAGCTGTATATCTATCTTAACTATTTTGAATATACAGATACAAAATGGTCATTTATTTGTATCCCCTTTTTTGTTCAGTTTTGTCAATTAAATATTATAGGTGTTTGAATTCACAAAAATATTCCCAAATAGTCCAGTAGTCCATAATAGTATTGGGTTTTCCATATGTCTGGCAGAATTTCTGAGACCAGAGAGATTCCTGGGACGCACTGAGAAGGCAATTGAGACTGGGCATGGTGGTGGCGTGCACCTGTAATCCCAGCTCTTGGGAGGCTGTAAACAGGTGGATCACTGTGAGTCCGATCTAGTAGTGAGACCCTGAGCACCCTGTAGACCCTTCCCTAAAGTAAAATAAAATAGAAACAGGGCTCCGGGAGGGGAGGAGCTGCTGCTGCCTGCCAGCTCCTCCCAGCCCTCGCTGCTGGGATGCTGACCCCCACGCTGCTTATTTTAGGCCACTGGTTTAGCTCCTCACCCTCGGCAGTCTCACAGTCAGCTTCCAAAGAGGGGTCCTTTCTCTGAAACTTCCTGCCAGCAGGGACAGACAGCAGCAGCTGCCACCACGCCACTAATGAGTCTGGGATATCACTTGCCTCAAGGCTGCTTTGTGCTGCCGCTTTGTGTCCCCGCCCGCCCAGCGCGAAGCCTCCAAGCTGCACAGAGAGGGCAGCAGCGCCACCTACTGAGCTCCTGCGAGCGTCGCCAGCGTGTCGCTCGGCCGGCCTGGGCCTGGGCGCCGGCTTCTTCGCAGCAGTGCGACTCAAGAGCACCTTCCTCCAGCGAGGGAGCACTCTTCCGCCTCCGCCAGCTCCCGGGATTGTTTGCCACTGGCAGGCTGAAAAGGGGGCTCGAGGATGTTTGTTCTGCGCGGAATAATGAAGCCGCTTGCCGCTGGGGTCCAGGCTGCGCTGAGAAATGAGCAAGCCCGCGGGGGCTGAGTGGAACCTGGAAGGCTGTACTGGACCCAGGGGAGGCACAAGGGGCAGACGTAGGTGCGGACCGCCCCGGAGGAGCAGGGCAAAGCGTGCACCACAGTGACAATGCACCCTGGGAACTCAGCAACTTACTTCACAGGGAACGCACCAACGCACAGCACCTGCGGGATGTGGATTCTCTAATTCCCCTGCGTTCTCTGGCCTCTCTCAAAGCTCAGCTTAAAAGTTCATGCCAACATCTACAGCGGTTTGTTTTATCTTCTGAATTACCAATTAACAAATCGCATACGAGGACTTTTGATCTTAAAATTGCTGTCTGTGGATGTCCCAAGCATCTCAGAAAATCATACCAGGGCAGCTGGCAAAGCACAATCTTCTGTATTCACAAATTCCTAATAGGACACCTCCCAAATCATCTATAAAGTATATGTTTACTGTTTTGAGTGGCTAATGGTATAAAAGCCTTACTTCACTACATGCATACTTGGGTGCGCACATTCTTAGATAGGTAAGTGAGCATCTGACCAGCCAACAACCCAACACGCACGGTTTTGGTCCTACGTTTGCAGCCCGGCAGCAGAGTCTGAGCACCCCAACACCTCCAGAGACCCCATTTCTTCATCCTTGTGCCCTGCAGCCATCCCAGTAGCACAAAAGGGCTGTACATGGGTGACTCCTCCTCTTAGAGGAGACCCTCAAAAACCCATGGTGGGAAATGTGCAAAGCGGTGTCACACAGGACAGGAGATTCACAGAATTAAGGCGGATTTCAGTACTCACAAGCTAAACTACAATTTCTTAAGATACTACTAGGAAAATCGTATGTGAGGCAGGCACTAATCTGACAAGAGTTTTGAGCAGTTTGCTATTCTTTCGCTTTTGAGTGGAGCCCAGTTCTTCTCTCTTCCTGGCTCCCTTCTTTCTGAAAGCTCCTGTTTTGAAAACATGCTGCCACCCGGTCTTTCAGTTGCTGACCTGATAAGACTTCTCTCATCTGCCTTAGCCTTTCATCCCTAGGATTCAGTGCAAGGGAGATTTAGGGCACTGAGGGTATAAGTGCCCAGCTGTTGTCACCTCGAGAATCCCACATGCAGCCACTGGGTGCACTGCTGGGAGACTCTCATGCATGATTGGCACACACAATCCTACAGTCTCTCAGAACCCTGAACACCCCAATTCTGAAGCTCTATGTAGTAAGTGGCTACATATTAGCAAGTATAACTGCAGCCTCTATGGTTCTACATCACCTCCCAATCCATGTGAAACCTCCTTTTACTCACAGGCCAGCTGTTAATCTACATTCTGCGTATCGTCATCAGTCACAGCTGTCCCAACAACACCATCCTTTTCCTCTGTTCTAAAGAGTTTCATGAAAGTCCTTGTCAAATCTCTTGTTGCAGCACATACTCAGAATAGCTATTAAACACTGCCACGAACCAACTAATAACATTTTAGGAAACAGAGATCAATATGCCATGGTTTCCTCTTGAAATTGTGTCGCATTTTTTGAAATAGGTACTACTCGTTCCCTCTCAGAAATTCACTCAGTCAAGAGCACATCCTGAGGCCCATCAAGAAGCATGGAAAACCTGAGGCATTTGCGTAGCCTTTGTTTCGGCAAGCTGTCCATGATGTCAAACAGGATAAGGAGAATTTAACATTTAGGGCAAGAGTAATTTGGAATAAAAATGAGACTTTGAAGGTGGTCATGGTGGCATGAACCTGTAATCCCAGAATTCTTGGAGGCTGAGGCAGGAGGATCACAAGTAGAGGCCAGCCTGTGCAAATTAGCAATTTAGCAAGACCCTGTCTCATGATAAAAATCTTGAAAAAGGACCAGGGATATGACTCAGTACAGAGGCCATGCATTCCATTCTGATACGACAAAAAAAAAAAAAAGGACTTTGAATAAGACTGTCTTTTAAAAAAAAAATAGTCATCTATAAGCAGGACATCAAGTGACTTTTTTTTCCTATTATGAAGGTGAAGAGAGGAAACACTGCTGCATACCAAAGTCTCTGAATTGTCAGGCTGCTGTGCCATGTCTTTCTCCTATTTGACAGGATGTGTGGAATGAGAAGACCTAAGACATGGGTGGGAAGAGACTCGGAAGTATCCAGAGAGGTAGGAAAGGAAGAAAAAAAAAAGAGACACCAAAAGACTGCATTGTCATGGAAACCAGGGGAAGCAAGTGAGTGGGCTGCTTCATCAAGCACAGCTGAGAGGTTCAGCTAAGAAATGGAAAGCATGACAGTGGTTTTCTTGATCCAAGCCCTTGTGCTGAGTGCCAGTGGTGGAAAGGAGGGGCCTGAGATACGGGGCTTGTGACAGAAGACACAGATGATATTTGGAATAAGCTGTGCACGTGGAAAGGGAAAGACAAGTGACAGAAGGTACATGCTGATTCCAGGGGCAATTTTTAGGTATAGTCTTAAGAGTATCAAGTATTCAAGGAAAATTAGCCTGATGTTTCAGATGTACTTTGTAGAGCTCAGATCTTATTATATGAGAGCTTAGGCTTTGAAAAGCTACATGTACATCGCATAGTTCTTAGTGATCTTTAAAACAAAGATTGGGGGCCTGGGGATATAGCTCAGTGGCACAAGCTCCTGGCTGGCAAGCACAAGGGCCTGAGTTCAATTCCCAGTACCAAAACAAAACAAATAACTGCCAGGCCTAAAACAAAGATTGGTTATTTGTTTAGGTCTTTTTATTCACTGACATAAAAATAGAGAAGAAACTAACTATATGATCATTTAATCTTTAAAATTCCTAAAAGGACTCATTTATACAATTGTAGAAGACTTGAATGTGTTTCCTGAGCAGTCCAGGACTGCTCCAGCTCAGCCTGAGGGGCCGGGGCCACAACACTGAAACCGTGCTGGGCTAGTCCAATAAAGGGGCGCAGAGCCATAAACAGGGCCATGCTCTTCGCCAGTTAGATTCCTGACAAAGTCGGTCTGGAACAGGATCGACATTGTGCTCTGTAACTAAGTGCATTTGAGGAATTTTTAAATGGAAATTTTGTATACTAAAATGCCTGTTAATTTAACAAAAAATAAAATTAAGAATATACTTCACAGTTGGAAGGATAGCAGTTGTCACAGTGAGGGCACTAGAATAGGTCATGGGCAACACAGGACAGGATGCCCCAGAGGAAGCATTTGGCCTTAGCACTTTCCCTGGGAGACTAGGCTAAAGCAACTCTGGGGTGGCACTGAGCCACAAGGGGTTCTTGCGCAGCACCAAGCCCAAAGGAGTGGAAGCAGGTGTCGTGTTGTAGGTCTTCTCTTTCTTCTCTCACACAGCCAGCTGGCTAAGTAAATAAATGAGCCAAACGCTAAGGAGCAAGTGGAGGGAGCTGTCAAAAAATCAGGTCTGAATCACTCAGAAGTAGCAGAAGGAAGATGATACAAGGGAGACATGTGAATTTCTTTTGGTTTCCCAGCATGTATAAAAGTTGTTCATAACTACACTGTAGTCTATTAAGTATGCAATAACATTGTCTAAATACATATCTTAATTTTAAAATATCAAATATGACACTGAGATCCAACAATGCCAACAGATTTGCTTCATATAGAGTTGTCATGGCCTTCACTTTGAAAGAAGAAAGGAAGAAAGAAAGAGTGAGCAATAGCAACATCCACAAACTACAATAAAGCAAGATACAAGAATGAGGTGTGACTACATAAAAAGTAGATCCATGAACATCAGCTTACTAGGTATTATGTAAGATTTAAAACCAAGGGGACTTCTTTAGCAGGTCAGCTAACCTGCCCTGTTTAGGGATTTGGATGTCATCTCTCTCCCAATTCTCAGAAAGGCAGACAAACAAGTCAGTTTCAGTTCTATGCCATGGATTTTTAGCACAAGTAACTCCATTTTGGTTTTTATCTCTTCTGATGGGATCCAGTTTAAGTGTTCTGTCCACAAGGGCCTTCCTAATTTTCCCTAACCTGAGGAAAAAGGACAACTCTTAAAAGATAAGGCAGGCAGAAGGAAGCTCCAGACACTGTGAAATTTGGTAATTTGGTGGCAAGAAGTTGAAGGATGTTTCATTTATGGACTAATTTTCAAGATGAATTTAAGAACACAATTGGGGATGGGGAGATGGCTCAGTAGAATAAGTGCTTCCCTGGCAAACACAAGGGTCTGAGTTCAATCTCCACTTCTGCCAAAAAAAAGAATACAATCATTTTCTGTACATGAGAAAAGGGGCTGGCAGGTTAGGTTAAAGAAAATATAGAAGGGTTTTAAACAAATACAAAAATTAAAACAAGCCTACTGTGAAAAATAGGGATAGAGACTGATTAACAGAGGCTGACATTGAGTCTGGTCAGAGACCAGGAGGGCAAATAGCCCCAAATGCGTGTTGTGGGCCATATATCCTCTAGCAGCTACTCAGGCCTACATAGGCACAAAGAGGGTGGGCTAGGGTTGGGGGGGGTTTCACCCAACCTACAAGAAGGGCATTGGCAAGGTGAGAGTTGAAGGACCGGCCAGATAGATCAGCCAAATAAAGCACCTGCTTAGGCAGAGTGCAGCAGCCAGGGTTTGATCCCCAGCACACAATGCCAGTCCTGCCCCCAGGGCTCACTGAAGATGGCCCTGAGACTCGGCATGGTGGCACACATCTGTAATCGCAGAGCTTGGGATGTTGTAAACAGGCGGATTACCACGAGTCCCTTCTAGTAGTGAGAACCTGAACACCCTGTAGATCCTCCCCTAAAATACAAAAAAAAAAAACAAAAAACACTACAAGTCCAGTGTATGTAGTGAGACTCTATATACCCTATACCAAATACATTTAAAAGAAAGATGGAAGTTGAAGCCCAGCCATGAGGTCTAGGCTGGGATGGAGGACTAGTTGCTCCATAGATCTTTTAACACATGTTCACTAGCCACTGTTAGCTTCTAACTCATCTTATCCACTGGTCACAGTATCAAAAAATTCCTTCACAATTATCTAAACCTGTCTTGCTTTTTCTTGCTCAGTATCTTTCCATGGTTGCTCATTAGTCAGGAACTTAAGCTAAATAGTGTGGTCCTCCAAGCATGTTGTGAATGCCATGATTTTTATTTCTCTCACTGACAGGACCCCTCATGTAACATGCTTCCATTAGTCCATGCCCCTCTTACAACATACTGCTCAGGTCCTAGACACCAAAGCAGAATTCAAGAGGTGAAGATGTTATGAGGCAAAATGGTTGTGAGAGGAAAGAGAGAGGGAGTCAGAAGAGGACAGCACAAGCTGTCAGACCACACCACAAGTCTAAGTGAAGAAAAGAGGGAAAAAGGGTGAGAGGAAGTGCCCTGACTGCCTGCCATAGAGCCTTGACTCTATAGAGGTAAATGTGGTGAGGCTAGGGAGGTCCTTGAACAGAAACAGTATCCCAAGGAATGCTTCATCCCTCAGGCACAGACCTGCTGTGAGAACTCTGGGACTCTCTGTGCCAGACTCAGCAAACTGAGGGATGGACTTCAGAGCACAGGGCATAGACTGCTGGCCCTGCATGATTTCACCCCCTATCACAGGAGGCCTCTGAGGCACCACACGTGGCTTCCCACTGCCCTTTGCTTAAAATCTAAACTCCTCTAAAAAGCCTCACAGATCCTATAGATTCTGTCCTCTGCCCACCACTCCCACCTTACTCTTCCCATTTTCTGCCCCAATTTCAGAAATACACTGAGCTCAGTCTCCCTCACAAGGCCTTTTATGCCACCTGCCATGAGAACTCTTCCTGACCCCACCTCTGTGTTTCTCTACTATTTCACTCAACATTTAACTCATGTCATCATTTCATGCATCTCCAGATGTCTCTGCCTGGATTTCTCCCTGGTTTACTCACTCATCAGATTCCAGTAGAACAGGTCACACTAGTAAGGATCTGTCTTTGATCTGCCTTCCCTGTCAAAGAAGTTAGCTCCATGACAGCAGAGTCTGTTTGTCTCCTCACCACTGATCCTCAGCACCTTGCACAGGACAATACTGCAGAAACATTCCACAACCCGTTTGGATTGACTGATTAGTCAAAGGACATCAGCTAGAAGGGAGCTGCTAGCAAGAAGGAGGACAAACATGGCCTAAGAAAAACTTAGTGAGAGACCAAGAGCAGGAGTGGTAGAAAGAGAATTAAAAAGGAAAAAAAAAAAAAAACAGTTTACAAAGAAAATTTAAGGCAAATGTTATTTTCACAATGTGTGCATTTTATGAACTATGTGAAACCAGACTCTAAATATAGATATTTTTTAAACCACCTGGCCCCTGTAGGCTGCAGGCTGTAACAGTCAGGATTAAATTTCACTGACTACAGTAGGGAACCTACTATAGAACTCTATCAGTTGGGGACCCCAGCATGAAGCAAATGACACCTTCAAAAGGGTTTAACTGAACGAGGTTTAAAGAAGCCACTATTATAGATCTATGACTAAGGCTAAGGAAACAGACAAGGGGTGGTGATGCTCCCTGGAGTTAGCAGCAGTGGGCTGCAAGGCCTGAAGGGACACCAGGAGAGATGGTGTGACAGTGTCTCATCAAGACCTGGTCCTTTGCAGGAGGGGCCTCCAGTTAGGCACAATGGCCACAAAGGAACAGAGCCCCTTTTGGACCCAAGATAACCCACCCAGAGAGGCAGCAAGGAAATAAATCATTCTCTACTCCCACACTGCTCTCCCTCCAGGTGCCTCAATTAGCAAAATCCAGCTAGAACCAAGAACACTGTTGTAGTCCAGGTTTGCAAGAGAATAGATTTAAAACAGGACACATAATTTATAGGACTTTCTTGTAGTGTTCACCCAAGAAGTCAAATGCAGAAAAGTGTAAACCATCCCCATGCACTGAAGACACAAAAAATCCAGTTAAAGGTCCTGCAGAAGACCAGTTGAAGACCTAGCAGCAGTGTCCCCATGGCAATGTCCTTCACGAGTCCTCTGGAGGCTTAGAGCCCATGACATTGTGTCGTGGAAGGCTGTGTCAAGGACCTGCACTGGGAAATCCCAAAGGTCAGTGGTGGAAGCTAGAAAATCTGTGCCAGTGGGATGAAGGATCTGCCCTGGATCCAGAAAGCAACATTCAGAATAAGGACCAGAGCTCCCCAAAGGAGAACCTCAAAAAGACCCAAGCTCCTCCAGTAAGAACAACTGAGTTCAGATCAGATAAACCAGCATGACAAGCCTCTGCAAGAAAACCAGCAGAGCACCGTCTTGCCTCGTCTCATGCACAGAGGGAGTCAGAGGAGGCCATGATGACAGGAGAGCTGTCAGACCATGATGTTAGCCTGGAGGTGAGCACCCCAGGACAGAGATGGTGTTGCAGCCCTCAGGAACCCAGGCTTTTGATTTCTGTCTGATCTATCATTTTGACATTTGGCGTCCTTCCTTACAGTCTCCTTCGATGCCAAGGAGGACTTTCCAAAGCCCCTAACATTCTGTCCTGTTCCAGGAGAGGAGGAAGAAAGGGGGGAAGCCCAAGACACTTTTCCACTTAAGTAGTCCTGTTTAAGGAACTCCCTGGTAGCCTACAAAGGCTTTCCTCATATATTTGTGAAGACACAGCTGCAAGAAGACTGGAAAGTAGGTATAATATTTTGCTGAGTGTTATGGCTTATATCTAGATATTCCCCCTAAAGCCCTATTTGCTCATATCTGGGGCTTTTTCTTAAAAACATGGTCACATTATGTGTTTCAGGCTGGCCTTGAAGTCACTATGTAGCCCAGACTGGCCTTAAACTTGAACCAATCCTCTTGCCTCAGGCTCCCAAATGCTAGGATTACTGGCAAGAGCCACCAAGCCCAGCCAGTTAAATCATAGGAACCCCTAATGTAACATTAGGAGGGTGTGTTTGATGGAAACAGGCAGCCAGTGGGGACGTGGCTTGGCAGGATGTGTCTCCCTCCCAGCTGCGCCTTCTGTCTGCCTCCCAGCTCCTACGGTGGGAGCAGCTCTGCTCTTCCCAGGCTCTCCCATTACAGTGCTTTGGCCCTGAAGCCAGACGACTATGGACCGAAACCACTACTAACTGTGAGCCAAAAGAGACTCCTCCTTTAACTTGCTGGTGTCAGGTATCGTGCCCCAACAAGAAAGTGACTAAGACACTGCCTTGGTTACTTTTCTCTCATTGCTAGGACAAAATACCTGATACCCAAAATCAAGGAAGGAAAGACTTACTTATGTCACAGTTTGTGGAGATTTTGGTCCATACTCGGTGACTCCAAGGCAGAGTGGCACATGGCAGAGGGCAGCAGCTCCTAGAGGTGGAACACAGAAGAGCGAGAGCCAAAAGGGAGAAGCAGCTGTGACAGCTGTAAGCCTCTCTCCCTTCCATATATTGCATCCAGACTATCTGCCCCAGAGTGGGTGTAGCACTCACACCCATAATTCCAGCAATGGATCCTGAATTAATCACAAATTCTAGAACCCTGCCCCAATGACTCCATGGCAGTTCGTGGGAGACAACTAGACACAAACCATAACAGACACTGAACATGTTCTTCCAAGAATCAAACCATGTTTTCTCTAGTAAAGAATCATAGAATAGACAGTGGGGTGGGCCAGAAACAATGACTGAGGAAACATAGCCAGAGATAGACTAAGAGATGAGATGAGTTTTCTCAAGGAAAAGAATTTTGCCTCCTACAATATCCCAACTGCCATGGTTTGAGTGTTTATCCCCTCCAAAATCCATACTGAAATTTTCTTGCCATTGTAACACTATTAAGAGGTAGAATCATTAAGAGATGACTAGGCCATGAGTAGGGGTTAACATTGCTATTAAAAGGATGATTTCTGCTGCCTTCTGCCTCTTGGCCTTTCTAAATTTTGCCTGCTGAGGATCCAGCCTTCCTCTCTCCCAGAGAACTTGCCATACAAGATGCCACCTTGGAAGAAGAAAATGGCCATTTCTTTGACCTCAGACTTCTTGGGTTTCAGATCTAGGATCCAATACCTCCATGTTCCTTTAAGTTAAGCAGTCTCAAGTATTTTTAATACTGCACAAAGGGACTAAGATATTGACATAAACTTTAGCCACCCATGTTGCAACCACCCTTAAACACAAACCTCTGTCAACTCGGGACTACAGGACAAAGCAGATTGTATATTCATCTGTATGACCTTGCTAGGCTACAGAGACTATTTGATCTGCATTTACACATTCTCAGTGCCATAATTCTCAGAGAATAGCTGTCAATCAAGACATATTAACATATTTGATTGAAATGCATCCTACTTCCAACTGATGAAAGATGAAAAGCCCTCATTCATGTATTCATTAATTATTTATTGAGTGCTTCCTCTATGCCAGGTACTGTTTAGGATTCTGGGCAAAACAAACAAAATTCTCTGTTCATCGCAAGCTTTCATTCCAGTGGAGAAAAGCAATAAGAGTAGGACACATAAGTTTATGTCAGTTGATCCTAAGTGTGTTGGGCCAAAACACGCAACTTCAAAGAGCAATGGGAGGTTCACTGGCAGTTGTGATTTTCAGCAGTCACAAAGCTCTAAGTCAAACCCTTTAGGAGGCAAGACATGGAGGCTACTGAGGGAGAGCAGTCCAGGCAGAGAAGAGCAGGGGCAGTTGTCCTGAAGGGCACCACAGGTAGAATAACACCGCTCCCCAAATGGCCATGCCCTAAGCCCTAGACTTTGTGAAGATGGTAGAGGTACTAAAGCTTCCTGGTATCAGCAATCACATATATCTGAAAGAACTTTGATTCTTGGCTTCCCAAACTGTTAATTAATAAACAAATCAAAAGTAAAAAACCTGATACTAGCCTCCACATATTTCACTGTTATATTTAGAAAAGCCCAATTCTTACTATATCTATCAGAATCAGTGAAAAAAAAAAATCCTCTTAGATTAAGTTGGATGAAGCGCTTTCTTAGTTACTTTCCTCATCACTGAGACAAAATACCCGATACCTAGAATTAAAGGAAAAATTTTATTTAACCCAGAGTGTGTAGAGCTTTCAGTCCATAATTGTTTTGCTCCAAGGCAGGGCGGTGTGGAAGAGGGGCACCACAGAGGAGAAACAGTTCGTGGCAAGCAGGCAGGTGAGAACACATTAGACCTCTTTCTGTCCCATGCATTTCATGCAAGTTGTCATCCAAGGGCAGGGGTAGCACTCACATTCTGAATCATAGCCAGAACTATGCCAAACCAATCAGGGGATTGATTTAATAATCTCACAGCCTTAGTCACAGCCTCACACTCCAGATTCAGTCACCTCTGAGAAAGCCACACCCATGAATGTTTGAAACTTGCGGGAACATCTAGACATAAATCAAATAAGGAGCATAAGAGACAAATTATAAAAGCCATTAATATTAGATTACTAAAATCCAAGTTAATTATGTGCTTAGATCCTTATAGAAGAGGATTAAACAGGGATGTTTAAAATTTCAACTAAGAAGTTAATTTCACAGACCCAAAATAACTTTTCATTTCACATGAGGCCGACAAAGGCTGAATAAGTCCTCTCTTTCTCATTTTTTGTGAAGAACCTGAGATTGCTCACTTAAGGCTGTTGGTGTCTGAAATAACTTCACACACCCCATGAGTCTCTGAGGACAATCAAAACTGAAAATAAGTAACGAAAATGTTTCACACATTCTTTCCAACTTTAAAACATCTATCAAAACATATGACAAGAGTGTTAAGGGTGCTAAGGTGTTACAGATGACAAACCCACTCATCAAGGAACACTGGGAAGTGAGCGTTGGTGAAAAGTCTAGTACTGTCCAATGGAATTTCTCCATGATAGAAATGATTTATAACTAGCACTGTTTGGTAGCCACCAACTGTATTCGATCTATGGAAACTTGAGAGCTACTTAGGGTTGACTCAGATACCCTTGACTGAAGAAACAGTCCTCCTCTATTGGAGGTGATCCTCTTCTTAGGCTGAGCTTGTGGCTTCAGGAGGGACACATATGCAGTGGGGAGAGAGAAGGGGACACCTGTCTAGTTGGCCAGATCTACTCAATCAGCCCTGGGTATCAAAGGGGTGATGGAGGTCACAGTCATATCTCCTTCACAGCCATGGTCTTTGAAAGATTGAAAAATGACTACTAGAAGTCAGAGAACTAAATTTTAATTCAATTTTTAAAATTAAATTTTAATGGGTACCTGTGGCCAGTGGCTGCTGTCCTAAATGGCATGTCATAAAGGTTATGATTCTAAGTAATCTTGTACCTATAGCCCTTTCTACACAATAGGGGCATTGAGAAGTGAATTATCAACATGCTTTCTTTTTTTTTTTATTGAGAGACAAATATCAATGAGACAGTTTCAAAGCTGATTAATAGGACATTTTCAATAATTAATACATCTTACATTATCTTCTTAGTGGTTATCCATAGTACAAGAAGCAGACAAGATATCCTGTCCAAATCTCTCTTCTCATAGAGTCAAGCAAAAATAGCTGTATATATATTCTAACTTAACATGCTTCCTATCCCTAACCTTATCTAACTTTTTATTCTTAATGATTAAATAATCTCATAAATAATCACTGCAGTTGTCTGGATGTCCCATGTGTCCTCAAAATTTGTATGTTGAAACCTAACAGAAGTAGTATTAAAAGGCAAGATTTAGGGGATGAGCCAGATCCTTTCCACATGGAATCAGTGCTCTTCTCATGAGGGCCCAAGAGGATGTGAGGGTGACCTGGCTGTGACATCTGTCACCTCACTGATCACCAGGGTTGATTCGGCTGATCTGGCTGGCTAGGCGGGTGTCCCCTTCCTCCCTCAACGATCTATGTGTGTCCCTCCCGAAGCTGCATGCTCAGTTGAAGAGGACAACCACCCCCAATAAAGGAGGACCATTCCTCGGTCAAGGGTATATGAGTAGCTGCATTCGCCTGCTAGAACCTCCAAACAAGCTCTCATGGGGGCCCAAGAAACCTGTTCATTCCTTCCTCCCTGGAGGACACTACAAGAAGGGTCAACTGTGAAGAGTGACAGACCAACCCATGAGACGCTAAATCTGCTGGCACCCGAGGCTTGGACATTTTAGCCACTAGAACTCAGAAATAAATGTCAGTTATTTCTAAAGTACCAAGAGTAAGGCATTTTGTTATAGTATCCTGAGCAGACTATGACAATCACCTTTATTCCAAACTTACAAGAAATGATTTACACTTAATGACTCAGAATGGAATTCAGCTCTTATGATCTAGATATTGTCTTTACTGTTAATATTTTGACATTTGATTTTCTGCAAGATGTCCCAAAGAAAATTTTTAAAAGCCAGGAATGAAAAATTGTCTGAATTCTTCTACAAATTCATTCATGTCACTACTATGTGAAGCTTCCAGTTCACTCACTTATTCATTTAACAAATAGTTATCAGACTATTTGTTATGACTATATGACTATATAGTAGGAATTAGGAAAACAAGCTATCATAAAACAAAGTTTCTCCCTCTAGGAAAGCCATAATCAGAGTGATTTTTACATAAAATCTTACCACATGACTCCCAGAGTAGAACAGCATAGCACCATTTCTGTACCCCACATTTGAGGGAAATCATGCACCCCAAAATCAATCTTGCTAAATTTGACAATGCAATTCTATAAAGATCACTGTTTATCTGCTTTTGGCTTGCTCCTGTCTACACTCCCCAAGGCTGCAAAGACTGTACAATTGGCCTTCAGTATCCATGGATTCTGCATCTGCAGATGCAACCAACCACATATTGAAAATTGGGGGAAAGGACCGGCCAGATAGCTCAGTAGACTAAAGCACCTACTTAGGCAGAGTGCAGCAGCTGCGGTTCAATCGCCATTGTGCTATGCCAGCCCTGAGGGCGAATGAGAATAGGTGTGGTGGTGTGCACCTGTAATCTCAAAGCCTGGGAGGCTGAAAACAGGAGAATCAGTATGAGTCCAATCTACATAGTGTGACTCTGCAGACCCTGTACTAACTACATAAAAATAAATAAAAAATAAAATTGAGGAAGAAATTGTGTCTGTACTGAACGTGTATAATTTTTTTCCTTATCATTGTTCCCCAAATAACAAACAACTAGTCATATAATATTGCCATTGTATTGAGCACTGTAAGTAATTATTTTAGGTATTTATATTTGTATATGCATTACGTTTGCATATAATCTTTTAAATAAGGGACTTTGGTATCTCCAGGGAATGGCAAGACTAATCCCCCATGGATACAGAGAGATAGATGACTGCAATGTGTTTGAAAAGGTAACAACTTACTTTTTTGGCCCTAAGTAGAAATTGGACCTGA
Source organism: Ctenomys sociabilis (assembly GCA_004027165.1). Lineage (NCBI taxonomy): Eukaryota > Metazoa > Chordata > Mammalia > Rodentia > Ctenomyidae > Ctenomys > Ctenomys sociabilis. Next base: position 71,389 of record PVKA01002782.1, read on the forward strand.
AAATCTGTTTTGCCTAAAAGAGTTCATATCTGTAAGTGAAGAGCTTTTCTTTTTTACCATTTTTCTGGTTTCCTTTATTTTGGGTTTAATAATAAATCTTGAATCTTCTGACTCATAACTAATATTTTGTTATTTAACATTGTATGTAAACTGAGAAATTTAAGTGCCAAAAGTACTGTTCCAGTCTCAGGGATGAGGCAATTCTAATAACAAAAACCATCAGCTGGACTATTTTACACATTATTCCTCTGAAATAAAAATCACCATTTTGAATTTTAATGATTTGGGGGGAGCATGATTGGAATTAAACTCAGGACCTTACATTTGCCAGGCAGGTGCTGTGCCACTGAGCTATCTCCTAGCCCCCTGCTTAACAATTTCAAGTACACTTTCTCATATTGCTTAGATGATTTGCTAGAATTCTTTTCTTAAAATTTTCAACTACAGCAACCAGTGGCTGCTGGGATTCAGGTGAACAGCAGGAGAAGGCCCAGAGACTGTCTCTTACCCTTACCTGCTGCTGGGGTAAGAGTGAGCTGTGCAGAGAGACAGAGACCAGCGGGACGTCAGCCACACAACAGGGCTCTTGGCCCCAGTGCACAGGACAGACAGGCATGACTAGAGGCAATAAATTCTCAGAAGCAACACTAGTAACAGCCACCAGGTAGTAAATTAGGTAAATGAGCATTGTGCTTGGGAACAAAGACAGAACAGAAGCAGTAGGGTGGAGCTTCCCCCTTTCTCTATTTCTTTTCTTTTTTTCTCTTTTTCTTTTCTTTCTTACTTTTTTTCTCTTTTCTAAACACTTGGAAGGAACTGCAGTCACAGAAATCTAATCCCATCCCCAAATCCAGAGAACAAGTTCAGGTAGTCCCTCACTTACACTTTCATTCTTTCTCTTCTGTCCTCTTCTCTAGTTTCCCAAAGCTTGTGCGATCATCATTTGGGCTCCAGCTTGGCATCTGTGTTCTTTTCAGTTATCTTTGCCTCATCCACTAGCTTTCTTAACTTTAGCACCAAGAGGTAAAATCACTCCAACACGGGGAAACATTTTGCATATAAGCTCCCAATTTACAATCAAGTCTACAGTTATAGATCTTGCTCCTATGATTAAAGAAACAAACTTACTACACTTTGTTAGTTTATAAACTGTACTTGATACTACTATTATTGCTAATTATATTACTTTAGCTAGGATGCAATATTTGTTTTAATCTGTCGTTTTCACTTCTTTGATAATACTGGAAGCTCTAGGGTAATAACCTCACCACAGCCCACAACTAAAGGTCTGGGTATTGAGCTAAACAGATGCTAACATCACATTCTTAATTAATAGGAATGGTAGGATTTGGGGACAGACATAGACCAAGAACCTCCTATACACAGAAGACATCTCTGAAGAACAAACATCACCTAGAGAGGCCTTCATATTAGTGATGAAGCTACCCACTACAAAACTTACAAAGATCAACAGAGAAGACAAAATAAAAACTTTTGAAATAGACAATGGCAGACATAGAAGCAAAATGCAACTTCAGACCTTCAGCCCACCCACAACAAGTCCAGGACACAATGAAATAGAGGAAAACAGAAGACACACACATAGTGCTTCTGAAATGGTAGCAACTGAAGAAACAAATCCATGAGGCTCTAAAGGAAATTAGACCAGAAATAAACTCTCAGGTGGAAAACAAAACGTTGACATTTATAAAGGAATTGCTCAGCAAATCTAGAATAGAAATAGATTTTAAAAATAAATGATGATAGGAAGAGGATGGAAGCTGTAAATGATTAATATAGCAAAAAATAGAATGCATGGAATGAACTCAAATAGATCTCTAGGAAATAAAAAATGCTTTTAGCAGGCAAAACCACATAAATGAAATTGACCAATTTTTACACCTTAATTAGAGGATCTCAAATAGAAATAATGAGAGGAAAGACCTCTTGAAAATACAAAAGACCAGTAAATAACAATTCAATAGCTGCAAGATAACACAAAAAAGAATAACTTAAGAATAACTGGTATCAAAGAAAAATCAAGAGCCCACATGAATGGCATAAAAAGACTATGTGTAGATATAATAGCAGAAAATTTCCCAAGTGTCAGAAAAGAAACTTTCATACATTACATGAGGCATATAGAATTCCAGTTAGCATTAACCAAAATAAATCTACACTCAGACACATAGTAATCATGATCCCCGAAATTCAGTGTAAGAACAGAAACAGAAACAGAATTCAGTGAAGAAAAGAAACAGATCACCTATAATGGCAAGCCCATCAGAATCAAGGCAGACTTCTCAACACAAGCCATTAAGTCAAGAAGAACTCACAGTAAAATATTTCAAGTCCTGAAAGTAAACAACTTCCAGCTCAGACTGATGTAGCCTGCAAAACTATCTTTCAAAATTAATGGAAAAATAAGATACTTCCATGAAAAAGAACTGAAGAAATTCATGACCACCAAACAAAACCTATGAAGAGTATTAAAAGATATTCTAGACAAAGATAAAAATGACCACAATACTCACGACAGAAACAAAAAAGAAAACACCGAGTAGAGCAAGCAATTAAACAGAGGGGAGTACTACAGGAACCAACAGTAAGAAAATAACATGAAAAAGATAAGTCAGTACATATCAGTCATCACTGTCAATATAAATGGCCCTCAATTCATCAATCAAAAAAAAAAAGAGACCGGCAGAATGAATGGCAAAACAAGATCCAATAATATGCTGTATACAAGAAACATATTTAACTTGAAAAGAAATTCAAAGGCTAAAAAGTCAAAGGGTTAAAAAAATACTCCATCCAACAGGAATTCATAAAAAAGTAGAGATAACTATTCTTTTTACTGACAGTATGAACTTCAAACCAATAATGATCAAAAGAGATAAAAAAGGTCACTACATATTTGTTAGGTGAAAACTTCAAGAAGAGGTGATAATAGCCATAAATATGTATGTAACAAATGGGGAAAATCAAACTAAGATAAATATTGATAGACATAAAAAATCAAATGATTCAAGCACCTCAGTTAGTTGAATGATAATGGAGTGCCCATCTCTGACAGGTGTAGAGCAAGGAAGGGGTATAGAATGGAAGAATCATGATGTGTGTGTATGGACAGTACAGTTGGGATAGATAGCGCTGTGCTTCTACATAATTCTATGAGGGGCAAGATTTGCACTAATGGTGGTTAGACAGGATATTATGTCGGCTTCTAGTACTATGGATAACCACTAGGAAAATAACAAGGTAGAAAGCATTAATTATTGAATCTTTGATGTAATTCAGGTATAAAAAATAAGATACGCAAACAGCTACAGTCTCTTAATTTACTGATAAGAGACATACGGTATAATAATGTCTGTAAGTATAATACCATGTATGCACCTTTTATGATACCAAAACATTATGAAAACAGTTTGCAATGTATAACTTTATGAAATCCATCTTGTCACGGTATCTTAAAACTGTCTCATCGATATTTGTACTTCAATAAAACAAAAGTAAAATAAAAAATCAAATGAGCAATAACATAATTGTAATTGAGGACCTTAATTCCCCACTCTCACAAGTAGATCAACCATTCAAAAAAATCAGCAAAGATATTAGAACTGAAGCAAACCTATGAAGAAATTTCTTAGTAAACATTTACTAAGAAATAGTAAATGTTTATATAGAGTGTTCAACCCAAAACATCAAAAAGCACATTCTTCTCAGTTACACATGGGACATTATCTAAAATAGACCATACACTAGCCCACAGAACATGCTAGAGTAAATTGAAAAGAATTGAAATTATTCCACATATATTATCTGATAATGGTGCAATGAAATTAGATATTGATGGCAAAAGAAACCACAAAAACTCCATAAATATATGGAATAACATCCTCCTGAAAAAACGTGTCGCACATGATATTGAAGAAATTAAACGATATCTACTACTAAATAAAAATGCAGATACAACATACCAGAACTTATGAGACACTTATGAGACACAGTCTGAAGAAGGGACTTTATAGTAGTAAATTCTCACTTCAGAAAAACAGAACAAGCAAAACAAAACAATAAAATGCTACACCTCAAGCTTCTAGGGAAAAAAAAAGAGCAAATCAAACCCGAAGTCCATAGAAGGGAGGAAATTAGAAAGATGAGAACAGAAATTAATGTAATTGAGAGTAAGAAAACAATACTGAGGAAGCTGTGCCTCCCTAGAACCCTGGATGTGCCATGACCTCTGAAACCAGGCATGGTGGTGCACGCCTGTAATCCCAGTGCTTAGGGGGCTGAGACAGGAAGATCACTATGAGTCTGAGCTGCATAGTGAGACCCTATACCAAAATACATAAATAATTTTTTTTAAAGTCCTCAGTAAATACTACTAAAAAAATGCAGCAAATCATCAATAAGATTATATATTGAACCATCCCTTCATTCAACCCAGTATGCAGGGGCTGGAGAGATAGCTCAGTAGAATAAGCACTTCCCTGGCAAGCACAAGGGCCTGAGTTCAATCTCCAGTTCTGAAAAAAAAAAAAAAAAAGATATAAAGTGTCATCCCAGTATGCAGACATGATTCAATATATGCAAATCAATAAATGTAATGCACCATATCAACAGAGCCAAAGACAAAAATCACATAATCATTTCAACTGATGCAGAAAAAGCTTTTGACAAAATCCAACACTGATTCATGATTTAAAAAAAAATCAGATTCTCTTTACCTTAATCTGATAAAATCTATCTGTGACAAACCAACAGCTGACATTATACTTAATAGACAAAATCTGAAAGCTTTCAGTTTAAATCAGGAACAAAGGGCTGGCTCAGCAGATTAAAGCACCTGCAAGCCTGCCATTCCAGCCCCGACCCCAGAGAGTGCTAAGACAGCAATTGAGACTGGGTGTGGTGGCACACATCTGTAATCCCAGCTCTTAGGAGGCTGTAAACAGGCGGATCACTACCAGTCTGGTCTAGTAGTGAGACCCTGAACATCCTGTAGACCCTTCCCTAAAATACAAAAGTAAAAATAAAAATAAAACAAAGATGTCCACTGTCACCACTATCACCTCCTATTCAATATAGCTCTGGAAACACTACACAGAGCAATTAGACAAAAAGGAGAAATAAAAAAAAATAGGAAAGGAAGAAAAAATTATCATTATTCATAGATAACATGATATTCTACACAAAAGACATCAGAAATTTCACCAAAAATCTTCTAGATGTAATAACCAAGTTCAGTAGTGTAGGTGGATAGAAAGTCAACACTCAAAAATCAGTATCAGTCCTGTACACAAACAACAAACTCCCTGAAAAAGAAATTATGGAAACCACACCCTGCCACACCATATCATCCACAAAATGAAAATATGAGGGCCAGTGATATAGCTCAGCAGACTAAGTGCTTGCTTAGGTAAGTGCAGGGGCCAGAGTTTGATCCCTGGCACTGCATGCCATGCCAGCCCCATCTCTGGGTGCATGGTGGGGTACACCTGTAATCTCAAAATTAGGGAGGCAGAAGTCAGGAGGACCACTATGAATCCGAGCTGAAAAAAGAAGAAAACCTTAAAAAAAATGAAAATACTTAGGAATCAATCTAACAAAGCAAGTAAAAGATATATATTTTTTCTTTCATATCCTTATTTATTTCTCCTTTTTGTCTAATTGCTCTGTCTAGTGTTTCCAGAACAATAATGAACATATATATTGGAAATTACATTACTTTGAAAAAGCAGATAGAACAGGATATCAGAAAATGGAAAGATATCCCACGCTAATGGATAGGAAGAGTGAACATAGTGAAAATGGTTACACTTGCAAAATTGTTATAAAGATTTAATACAATCCTGATCAAAATACCATTGCATACCTCACAGAACTAGAGAAAATATTCCCAGAATTCATCTGGAACCAGAAGAAACCTGGACAACAAAGGCAAGACAGGAGGTATCACAATTTCTGACATGAAATTAAACTACAAAGCTACTGTGACAAAATCAGCATAGTACTAATTAGTGTCTCTTAGATCATTAAAAAGGTTTATGGTAATATCGATTGTTGAAATTTTTACATTCTTATGTTGAACCCTGAGCAATTTCTTTAAAGATAACATATAATGTATTTATTATTTTCATTACTTTGTTATGAAATTTTATCTTTTTCCTAGAACATAATTTTTTTTTTTTTTTGTGGAACCAGGGATTGAACTCAGGCCTTTGTGCTTGCCAGGCAAGTACTTATTCTACTGAGCCATCTCCCCAACCCCCCAACCTAGAACATAAAATTTTTGAAGTCTTTGAACTAATACATAAAAAGTATCAGGTTTAAGAGAAATCATAAAATATTTAGTAATAAAATATGCCTGGCTCCTTTGCAATTTTTCCATGAAAACTACAATAAAATTAGTATTTCTTACACTGTGTATCATACAAAAGCTTAATATTAAAACATCAATTGCAAAATAATGGTCTTCACAGATCTATCCCACCTATGCAGAACATGAGATTAGAGAGATCTGGAAAGTGATGGAGATTCCAACACAGTTCTTCAAAAATCTCTTGCTTATCTGCATACAAAGTTCTACATACATATGCCTCAATAAACATGACAAAAATGTAAATGAAAGATATACCAGAGAGGAAATTTCTCTTTCAAAATTATTTTCAAGCCAATAAAATTCCTCATTTAATAATGCCAACTGTGTAAGCCAAATGCTTTGTTACAAATTTCAATTCCTTCCTTAATGCCTCACATATATATAATTTCTTTTCAATATTGTGGCAGAAGATCCCAGAGATATACGGAGATTGCTAGCAAGAAGCATTTTGGCTGTATATACATACAAATCAAGAGTTTCATTTGCACCTCTCAGAATGCAGCCACTTTAAAACTAAATTCAAAAAACATTTTAAAAAGATAGTTCATGGGCATTGAGATTGGCCTTCTGGAAAAAAATAATCACAGCTCCTGCCACTGCACATAGTATGTGCTCGATAAATGTCAAAAAATAGCCTTTGGTATGTCAATGTGCTACAACAAAGTGCCACTGAATGGATAACTTACATAAAAAATTATCACTTGTAGCTGTGAAAGCTGGGAAGCCCCATCTCAAGGCACCAGCAGACCTGATATGAGGGTCATCTTCCTTGTAAGTAGCACCTGCTGGTGGTGTCCTCACACAGTAGAACAAGCAACCAGGAGCCCTTGAAACTCTTTTATGAGGGCATGAATCCCACGTACAAGGGTGAAGTGCTACCAGTTTGCTGATGGTGGGAAACCCCTCCAGCCTTTGCACACCATGACGGATCCATCTTCCTCCTTCATGCTGGGCTGATCTCTCAGGCCTTTCCCGAGCTGACATTTAAGAATGTGCCAAGAAACAACACACATGACAATAAAGTGCATCTTTAGCACTTACTACATGCCAGGAACTACACAACACTGCACCATTTCATTTAACTTGAAAATCTTCCATCCTACATGGGACTTTTAATATTAACAAACAAGAAAAGTGAGGATTAGAGATCTTTACTAAGCAGTAGACTCTCCATCAAAAAATGCTTATTTTGCCAGTCTGGCAAACTGACACCTTTGCACTATACATCTACACTGTACAGCTACCTTGTCCCTGGAAGACCCTCAGCTCTGAATGCCAGGAGAAGCAACTTATTAGGCAGTCTCTGCAGGTATGATTTCCCCCAGCAGAGTTATGTGCTCACCAAAAGTTAGCTGTTTTTTTTTCTATTTTAGCAAAGGGTCTACAGGGTGTTCAAGGTCTCACTACTAGATTGGACTCATAGTGATCAGCCTGTTTACAGCCTCCCAAGAGGTAGAATTACAGGCCTGGGCCACCACACCCAGTCTCAATTGCTGTATCAGTGTGCCCCATAGGTGGGGCTGGCATGGCAGGCCGGGGGATTGAACCCTGACCCCTGCACCTGCTTGCAAGTGCTTTAATCTGCTGATCTATTTGGTTAGCACTGTTTGTATTGAACTTGTTTTTCCTAGTTATATTTGTCACTGCAGTAATGAAATGCAAAAAAATGTATGAACCCATGAAATGTAATCACTAAAAGAAAATACTCTTAATAACTTGATCGGATGCTTTGAGCAGAGAAGGCAAATCAAAAAATAAATAAATAAAAGCCCCTACTGAATTAGGATTAGAAATCCAGGAATTCTAGAGAGGTGCTATATTTATACTATTTCTCGGGTGTCTTTAAATTCTTGTTTCATTTTTAAAAGAACCAAGCAGGAAGTATTCTTAAAGAAATTTATTAGACTGAGGGCCAGAGATATAGCTCTGGGCTGGGGATATAGCTCAGCATCATAAGCACCTGCCTGATAAAGTGCAAGGCCCCAAGTTCAATCCCCTGTACCAGAGAGAGAGAGAAAAAAAAAAAAAACTGAAACTTTTGGCCATTAAGATAGCTCAGTGGACTAAAACACTTGCTTAGGAAGGTTAGGCAAGCACAGGAACCATGATTCAATCCCGGGCACCACATGCCACACCAGCCCCATCCCTAGGGTGGACTGAGGCAACCAGAGTCCAGGCATGGTATTGCATGCCTGTAATCCCAGCACTGTGAAGGCTGAAAATAGGAGAATCACTATGAGTCTAAGCCGCGTAGTGAGCCCCTGCAACAACTAAAAACATTAGGAAAAAAAAAAGGCATATATTGGGCTGGGGATTTGTTTAGTGGCATAGCACTTGCCAGGTAACCACAAGGTCCTGGGTTCAATTCCAGGTACAAAGCCAATACCAAGAATGCATTAGAAATAGTCATTTTTTGCAAGAAAGGCAGTAGGATGCTACATTCAGAGGAATCACAACCAAGGAAAGACCAAACTTGTCAAATAAATGTGCTGTATTTATTCAAGTGAAAGGTTTATGGCATGGAAGTTATCCCTCCTGAGAGAGCAGGATATTATATATACTAAATATATTTAAATATATTTAGTTTCATGAGTTTTGACACTCAAGACCATGGACACCTCAGTCTCAGAAGTTTCTCCCTGACACTTTGTGATAATTTTCTTTCCCCTCCCTATTCATCCCTCTGCTCATCTCATCACCCGACTCTCTGCTACTACAAATTGACTTGCATTTTCTAGAGCTTTTCATCAATGGAATGAAATGTGATTTTTATTTCATGATTTACCTCTGTTGTTGCATGAATCAAGAGTTTGTTCCTCTTTATTGCTTAGCATTCTACATTGTATGCAATAAAATCATGTTCCTGTATTGATGGACACTGGGTTGTTTCTGCTTAGGGACAGTACAAGTGAAGCTTCTATAAACATTCATGAACAAGATTTTGTATAGATGTTTTCATTTCTTGAATAAATAGTACACACAAGCACAAAGGCTAGAACATAGCACAGGTACTGTTTTTTCTTTTTTTGTACCAGGTATCCAACTCAGGATCTTGAGCTTGCCAGTTAGGCACTTAGACCACTAAGCTATCTCCCCAGCCTATAGGCATGGTCACCTTATGAAGAAATTGAAACAGCCATTTATAATGCATCACATTCCATTTACTTCACATCTTTGCCAGCACTTAGTATTCTCAGTCCTTTTAATCATTGCAGTAGGTGGGAAGTGGTATCTCATCGAGGCTTTAATTTGCCTTTCCCTAAACACTGGTTATATGAGAATCTCATGTGTTTGATTTTTTTTTTTTTTTTGATAGTATCTAAAATATTTTGCCGCTGACTTTTAAGTGAGTCATTTGGCCTTAGAAAAAACGCATGTTGGGAGTTATTTGTACATTCTAGACTCCTTTTCTTCAAGTATGTGTATGATTTGGCTTTTTGTTAGCATTGCCTTCTGAGAACTTAAATTCAAGGTAATACAATTTTTCCATTTTTTAATTTTATATCTTTAATTTGGAGGGATGATATTGTGCATTGATCCACGTTTGATTGCTTTATAAATCTTCTACGCATAGCAAATTGTTGCAGCTCCATCTGTTAAATCACTCTTTAGTCACTGAGTTCTCTATGTACCTTTGTTGAAGATCAACTCATCATGTATGTATGTGTGGTCTATTTCTCTATTTTACTGACCAGCTTGACTATTTTTATGCAGAGTAGGCATAATTTTTCAATTTTCAAACATTTATCGAATAATTCACATCAGCATTTGTCAAAGGGCTTTTTACTATGTCCCAGTGGTCAAGAAACTTGATGCAACAAGAAAAGCAAAAGGGCCAGCCAGATAGCTCAGCAGACTAAAGTGCCTGCTTAGGCAGAGCCCAGTGGCTGGGTCTCCATTCCTGGTGGTGCTGTGCCAGCCCCGCCCCAGGGCACAACTGAGACTGGGTGTGGTGGTACACACCTGTAACTCCAGCACTTGCGAGGCTAAAAACAGGATCGCTATGAGTCCAATCTATGTAGAGACCCTGTACACCCTGTGTAACAAATACATTAAAGAAAAACAAGAGAAAATACATGGTGGGAAAGAGAAAAATGGTGCACAGGAAAATGTGGAGATTTCTAAAGATGGCATTTTCCCAACCCCGCAATCACCAAAGACCATTGCATCGACTATGACCCTATCTCACATTTTGCAATATTATGTCTGCAAAGAGCACTTATTTGCAGTAATTTGTCCTCATACACTATCCATCAAGAGCACATGTTGCTGCCAGTTTCTAAGCACATCCATGACTGCTGTACCTCTTGCCAAAAGCAAACTGACCTTGAAGACATCCTGTGTAGCCTCGCGGTGACTTCATGATCTGCACCCAGCTTTCCGAAATATTCCTAGCAGCAGCCAGGATCTGTACCATTTCACCCTGCCCAAACTGCTCTCCTTTTTATAATCCTGAGGTCTGAAGCCTCAGAAACAACAGCCTATCCATTTCACCTGGCATTACTTCCCTCAGTAATTGCTGGCAGTGCAGCAAAGCTTCAGAAAAATATGACTTGTTAACATAATGAAAATTATAAAATGTGAAGCACTGATTGCAACCCATGGTTTTGCAGTAACTTCGGTTATCACGAAGGATAACCCCTAAGCCATGAAATAATATGGCTCTATGGAATTCAAATAAAATAACCAAGTACAGAAACCCCAAAGTCTAGGATACAGTACTTCAGACAACATTGTACAGAACAAAGTGTAACACACCTACAAACCCTGCTTGAGAAGTTAATCAAGAAAGGAAAACTGTGCCAAAGCTAGATAGATCAATGACATCAAATCTGACAGCTTGTCCCATTTGAATCCAAAAATACTTTTATATCCCAAAGCAAATAAAATGGATTACTCTACTGTGCACTGTTGTAATGTCACCTTACACTCAGTCGCCTCAAGCAATAATCTATCTTAACAAATTAGTACAAAGGTAAGACACAAGTGCTGATTTCAAATAGTATCTTTATTAAGAAAGGAGCCCTGAATTTTCTTTTTCTAAAAACAGGATGCTTTCAAATGTCCTGAATGCTTCTCCTGACATCACATGTTGGAAACCTTCACAGGTGCATGGAGCTGGGAGACAGGACTTCTGGGCGGTGAGGCCTGATGGGCTAATGCTGCACTTAGGAGGCCTTGCAGGGACGGGTTTGCTTTCCCGTTTGCAGGTGAGGATTCAACACAGTAAGACTGTCCCGACTCAATGTTGGCATCTGGATCTTGGACTTCTCACTCAGGCCGTAGAACTGTGCTAAGTTTCTATTGTCTGCACATTACCCAGTCTGATACTGCTGTAGCAACCAGACAGACTTAAAATTGTGCTTGTCTCCCTTATGCAAAGGGCTCAGAGAAGCCTCTCAGAATCTCAATTTCTTTTTGTAGGATCTATGCTGTTAAACACAAAGACTACTAAATCTTTTAAATCTAGTCAAAACCCAAATTCTCAACTGAAAGTTCATCCTGTTACACATAAAGAATGTATGTCCCATTACCTGTATGCTTTGTAACAAGGCTCCTCTGTTCCAGAGGTTCCAAAACTTGTTTTCCTTTATACCCACCCCCCAACACCCAACAGTTAAAAAGGTATTTTCCTATGTACCCTAATGTTATGTGCCTACACCCCCAAACATGTTGCTCTTTGTATCAGAAAATGAAATCAGTACACACAAAAACAAGGAAACAAAATTCAAACAGGTTATTAAAGACTTTTTAGGCATCTATTATCTAAATCTAATAATCATTGTTAAAAATAGTTGTAGCCAAATAACAGAAAATATAGGCAAAATAGAAGAAAGTCGGTGGTTACTCTACCATGGTTAGCTGGCATAGTATCAAAATCTCCTTTTGAGGAGAACCTGTACTGCAACATCATGAAACTCAGGTGAGCTCCAAATTTTCTGAACAAGGAGATTATGGAGCCACAGAGGAAAGAGATTGAAGTTCTATAGTGTGCCTGGGGAAGAGTCACATGGAGAGAAAACTTTTTCTCAGGCTCTCACAGAGAGCAAACTGGTCAAGCATTGGCCATGACTCATCCACATGGATGACACAGACAAAGGATCTTCAGAATAATGTACAGGACTACAAGATAAACCCTGAGAGGACTTCACTGACTACATAGGAAATATAAAGTTCATGTGTTGGTATATAAGTCTTGCTCTATCTGGGTCTTAACCATCCAGCAGAAAAGTATAAAAATGAAGTATACATCGTGGGGCCATAATATTACGCCGAGCTGTAAATGGCTATGGTCGACAGTTTCTTTGAATAACTCACTATTGTTGTAGAATGCTGGACTGTGTTGGATTGTGGTGTCGAGTTCAAGCACCTAAGTTAGTTGAATGTCAATGGAGTGCCCACCTTTGACAGGTGTAGACAAAGGAAGGGGTGTAGAAAGAAAAAATCATGATGTGTGTGTATAAACAGTACAGTTGGGATAGATAACGCTGAGCTTCTACATAGTCCTATGAGAGGCAAGATCTGCACTAATGGTGGTTGGACAGGATATTATGTCGGCTTCTAGTACTACGGTCATCCACTGGGAAAATAATTATTGAGTTTTTGGATATAATTCAGGCACAAAAAATGAGATAAATAAGCAGCTACACTCTTAATTCACTGATAAGAGATATCTGCTAAAATAATATCTGTAAATATAATATCATGTATGCACCTTGTACAATACCAAAACATTATGAAAAGTTTGCAATGTATTAATTTGTCGAATCTGTATTGTTGAGGTGTCTTGAAACTGTCTGATTGACATTTGCAGTTCAATAAAATAAAAAATAAATCAAGTAAGCAGCTGAAAAAAAAAAAATCTCCTTTTGGTTTGGTTTCCATTCTCTGGGTCTCAAGTTTATCCCTAAAGTACAAAAGTCAATGCAATTTTTTTTTTTTTTTTTTTTTGAGTGTCTCACTATGTAGTTCAGGTGAGCCTTGAACTATGTTGCCCAAAATGGCCTCAGGCTTGGGGCGAGTCTCCTGCCTCAGCCTAAGTGCCTAAGTGCTAGCATTATAAGCATGTGCCTCCATAACTGCTGAGTCAATGCAATGTAACACTTACTATGTATTATGTATCTAAAATTCTGACATCTTTAAGTCCTGTTATGGTCATGGCTATGACTTTTCTAATTCCAGCATATCTGAGTTTATTAGCAATTCAATTATAGTTCCAAACTTGATTTTAAGATATCACCAACAGAAGTCCAGTGATAGTTCAGTGGACTAAGCACCTGCTTAGACAAGCACAGGGACCAAGTTCCATGCCAGCCCCACCCCCACGCATGCTGAGCCAGCCACCAAGATCCAGTGTGGTGGCACATACCTGTAATGCCAATGCTGGGGAGGCTGCAAACAGGATCAGTAAGAGCCCAAACTGCATAGTGAGACCATGTAGCAAATACATTTTTAAAAAATGGTATCACTAACACTCTGAGGCAAGTGTATCAGCATACTGGGGCATGGCATTCATCACCAAGAAATGGGTCTATGGACCAGTCCCATGTGAATGTAGATAAATGTAACCAGTGCTATTCTGTGAAATCCATGCATGAGACCAAGTTTATTTCTATTTTTACTGGCACTCAGGCTTAGCAATGGCCAATCAAGCTCATATAACTCCCATACTGCAAAAGGTTCCCACTTACATTATTTCAAAAGTGTATCTGTCATCTTTACAAGACCTTATTATCTTCAAAGATACTTCCTGCTCGCTAGACCCAGCGGGTATGGTGATCTAAGAACAAGAATGAGAGCGCAAGAGCTTTTTGTTCCATCCCCAAATTTAACCCTTACTAAACTGTCTACGTAGTTGTCTAATTACTGCCAGATTTGTCAAAATATAAGATTTAAAGTGGAAATCACTAATAACAGGAATTTTCTTCCATTAAACTTAACTTCTATCACTTAACTTTGCTCCCTGATCCCCTTCAGAAAGCACTGTACCTTCCTTATATTATAGTAAATGTTGTTGACATAAGCTACATTAGTAGAAATCACAACATTGCAAGTCCTCCTTAAGCCTTTGAATAAAATAAAATTGATACCTCTGAGCCAATAACAAATACAGACTTTTAAAACTCTACTGGAAGACTAGAAACTCTTTTTACCATATCTTGCCCTATATGCTAATGCTCTTTTGGAATTCAATACATTGGCTGAAATAGTGGTATCAAGGGGCCAAAGAGATCAGATGGATAAGCAATGAACTTGGTAACATTGCCTTAAAAAAGTTTACTTCTAATTTTTTACTCTGCTCATAAAATTATGTATGATCTAGTCATTTCATTATGAATACTGCTACATGCCTCAGAATCAAAGAACGTATTTGTAGAGCAGGACTATCGGCTACCATAATTACAATTAGAGATCAAGGCAGCAGGAAGATGTAGGCCTGCAATGCCAGTATACTGGCTGACTGAGGCAGGAAGACTGCAAATTCAAATCCCACCTGGGCAATTTAGTGACCTAGTGAGACAATGCCTCATAAACAGGCTGCAGACAGCTTCAGCAAAAGGGTCCTGGATTTACTCCCTAGTGCCCTCCTCCCACAATACAAATTTCAACAGTGTATGTAGGAGGTTGTTATGCATATAAAAGTCACAGAGTAGCCACAGCACCCTTATAAAGCATAAAGAAGTTAGCACGTCCTCCGTTGACACAGCCTGTTGCACACCGTTTTTACAGCAAGCCGAGTTATTAATCTGTAATTGATTGTTTTGATTTTATGCAACCATACTGTCAAGGACATAAAGCTTTTCTTTTGTGTTTATTACAGCTGGCATGTGAGGGAAACTGGGATGACTTTAAGTTTGGCAATGTTCCTGTGTGTATTTGGCCTGGGATCTATCAAAACTGTGGTCTCCATTTTTCTTTTTCTACACTTACTGTTCAATACAGAATACTGATTTTGGACTACTGGGACACTGGGGACAAAAAGCAATCTGTCGTATAGAATACTTGTTTTGTTGCACTGTAAGTTTACATATGATACATGACTTGCAAGCAGCACAGCTTATAATTTTGATTAGCTCCAACAGTGACACCGACGCTGAGGGCCAGGCCCACAAGTCAGTGACACAAGTACTTGCCGGCAAACACAAGGTCTTGAGTTTGATTCCTGGTACAAACAAAACAAAGACAAAAAGAGTGATGGTGAGATAGTTTTCTGAATAGCATTTAAAACAAAATCTCTACTTCTCTACCATCTTTTCTGACAAAACAATCCCATTTCTCAAAAAACAGTAACACACTAAAGAGAACACAATGGTAGTTTCTGCAACTTTATTTTTAGTACATACATTTCACAAATGGAAAGCCTTTAACCCCACACAAAGCTCCATAACCAAATGTTTTAATTTCATCAACATTCTTCAACTATTTACACTGTCTTTCTTCAACAAAAGTACAATCCAAGACATCTTGACAAAAAAAATTTTTTACCAATAACAATATAGTTTTGAGCTGGCTTTAATGGTGTCCATCCATTTTATTTTCTTTCAGTTAACTTGGAATAACATAAAGTCAACAGGACATGGAAATGAACTTAGGCAGCATCCTACTGTAAGAAACAAAACACACAAGAGCACTTTCTTCTCACCTCTTCTGCAATCTCCAACAGCTGTGACCAGGAGACAAACAGAAAAGGCAAACTGGGGTCACCAACATGGGCACAGGGCGCATAGTGAGCACTGGCCTTGCAGTTTCAGATGAAAAGACTTCAGCATGTTAGTTTTGTTAGCTTTACCATTTAAACCCTTAATATTTTTCTTGATAAGCTAATTTTTGCCAAAATGTAAAAATTTCTTTTATTCAGAAAATGTTCTCTTATAAATACTGAAATGTAAAGGCTGTTTGGGGGAGCTCTTCTGTAAACAGAGCAGGACAATTGAACCGCCTCACAATTTCATGGCACAGTGTCTACCTTTAAAGCATAAACACGATATATCCACATCTCAGCCATAACCAGAAGAAAGCAGAGAACTATAATGGCCTGAAGAAAAAGTAATCATAAATTATCTTCTTTCTATACTGTAACAGATAATTGTATTTGTTTAAGGTATGGGGCTTTTACAAATAATGATTTAAAACGTTGGAATTAAAAAAAAAACATTAAAATTATTAGTCACTCTTAAGACTGTTTCATGTCATTGAACACTTTATCAGAAAAACAGAAACTGCATTTCCTGGATGACTGATAGATATACTTTAATATCCTAACAATGACAAAAATAATAATCTCTCTTTGACAAATCCCAATTATGATCAAAGTGCTCAGGGCAGGCTTGGAGAAAATATCAAAGTGAGTACTTCATACTGTTACATATTTAATTATGTTATTCTCTAATAAGCCAAACTTTCCCTTTTAAAAAAAATGTAGCGTGTTAAAAGATTCTGAGGATACTCGTGCCTCTTTCAATATAACTGCATATTCACTGCATTATCAAAATAATATCCAAAAGCAAAATTCCACTGAATTGTAGGGAAACCTCACCATACTTACTTTTCAAGAGGATAGAAAAAAACCTAAGGAAAAAATACAGAATGCAGCATAAACTAAGCCCATAGTGATTTTACCCTGAAGAGCTTGCCACTGAATGCAATGTAGAGGTCAACTGTGCTAGCTTCTGAACAAGTAGGTTTCCTAAAACTACGTGGGTAGGTTGAAAAACAGGTGAGTTGTAAAATATTACAAATATTTTACTACTAATATTAAATTCAGAAATGAAACCCAAATTGTTTTCTGAAAACAAGAGAAACTTAGCAATTTATTTGGATAAGAAGATCAATGGGAAACAATTAATTCACAATTACGGCTTTGTGTATCAGTGACTAAATCTCAAGTGCTATATTCTATAGGCCCCTTGTAGCTGCATTACACTGCCCAACCAGCAGTGATCCTGTTTCACACAGACATTTTGAGCTCCCTATTCACTGTGAAATTTTTCGTATCAAACACCAAATTCAACTCAGCACATCAGGTGACAATCATCCTAAGTGAAAGGTGAAGAATATTGGTTGATGCACTGTATTTTTTATGATGTGTTGTTTCAAATATAATATATTTCACATAATAAAAATGAAATTCAAGTGCAATAATGCCTAAAAGGAAAAAAAATCACAGTGAGGAAAAAGTTGTAAGCCAATAAATAATATAAAATATTCACATCAATGCCACATTTGGCTATTCATAGAATGATTAATTTTAGTAACCTTTTTAGAATATACACATATCATACTTGAAATTATCAAATTTATTCATGAGAATCTAATTTCAATTCTATGAAAGTATAGGGTATCAATGTATTACAGTATAATGAACAGAAGGCAGTATTTTAGAATGTTCAATGCTCTAATGAAGTTCTGCAAGTGATGTTTTTAACCAATACATTATTGTAAGGATCTTTAGGATGACCATTTTTAAAGCGGACTATTATGTATTACAACAGTGATATTCCAAAATGACATACTTTTAAAAGAAATGCTAAAATTATTATTTTCTTTGTCACTCTCTTAAACAATCCTTCCCTTCCTCAGCTCAACTCTGATTTTTGGAAACTAAGTATTAAAAGGGTTAGACATAGCGATAAGGCATTATGGGGAAGGTAAGTGTGGTATGACTGGTTCTGCCTCTCACCAGTTAGGTTCTATGGCTGTGGGATTTACCTACGGGAAGGATCTGAAACCAAACCGCACTTCCAAAGTGCAATCTATAGACGTCACCCTTCAATCACACTCCACATGGATTCTCCTGAAGAGTTACTCAGACCAACTTCACAGAATAACTCAAATGACAGAGCTCTGCTTTTGCCTTCTCAAGAGTGCATCACTTCCAAATTTATTTCACATGTTCTTCTATAGGTCAGCTTAGCTAAAAACATTTGCAACACCAACAGCTTTCCTGTCTTCTAATTTGGATATGATTTTCAGTATGAAAACTGACTGGTAAGTTACAACACTGAAAGAAAAGAATACTCATGTCCACTTTCAAATCTCGTGTGAAGGCAGCTGCATTTCAACATGTGCTGCAGAACACAAAGCCGAGACAGCCTAACACACTACGGGTTCTCCAGGCTCAGACTTACATTCACTTGTCACATATTTTGCCTAAGGCCCACAGAAGATCTAAAAGTGGGTCTTTAGAAAGTAAACATTTTACTAAATGCTCTCTCCCCATTCCATACTTTTAGTGCATGTCCACATAATCCCTTTCCTAGATTCATCCCATCCTCCCCATCACCTTAAAGCTGCATCAGAGACTCCTGGTGAGAATGAACCCTACCCACACTCACACTGTTATCCACCTGGCTCTGGTCCTGACCACAGACTAACACTGGTGGATCAAGACGGGGGAAAGGGCAGCCCCATTTTTAGTGGTATACATATACAAAGTAACTCTGCTTTAAATTAGAAAAGAAATTAATGTCACAGAATGTTTCCCTATAAAAGATATGTAATAAAGTAATATCAATAAAATAGCTATTACTAAAGCAAAGCTTTCATCAATAAGCTTCAAGAACTTTGAAAGAAGAGAATGGCTTCACGAAATGGTAGTCCAGGTTCCCACAGTGTGGACACTGCTGGACGTTGCTGTACTCAGAGAAGTACTGCATCCCAATCCGCACATCGATCACAGGCTTCCCACAGTGCTTGCAGTTCAGGCGGGCCTAGAAGAAACAGACACATAAGCACTTCTTTCCTCCACAACAGCTGTCAAAGCCATCCAAATCAAAGGCTGGGAACTGCCTGACTGTTCAGTCTCTCTTACTACCAAAAACGGTATATAAAGCCCAAAGTTGATATACTTAATAGTCTCCCTCATCTGTTTGAAAGATTAATGACTCCAACCTCTCCTAGTAAGAGGCAATGCTAGGCCTGTCATTTTTTAGTGGGAAGAAAACATTAAACTAGCACTGCTTAGAACTTGCCATCAAAGTTCCCTTAACAGACTGTCTGCAACCCTTGATTTTATTTTTTTGGCACAAGGTCTCACTACAGTGTAGACTCACAGTGATCCTCCTGTCTCAGCCTCCCTAGTCCTGAGATTACAGGCATGCATCAACACACCCAGTTCTGGAGCCAATATGGCATGTGATTGAACTTGGGACCTTGTGCTTGCCAAGCAGAGGTTTACGCTGCCGACCTATCTCCCCAGGCCCCAACCTGGGTTTTAAAAGAATGGTTTGAACTATCTTTCTCCCACCCATGCTTGCATGATACTTCTTTGAAGAGTCAGGATTTATTTCAAAAGATTCATATACATTTTCATTTTGCAGTAAAATGAAACATGTTACATGTATTGTTACATAGTTTACATATGTGCTGTAGGTAGCATGTATACTAATGTATGTTGCATATATGATGACATGCTTTCTTTGATGTAAAAATTAAATAGTGAAGTAAAACTGGCAACCCAGGCAGAAGTCTTGTGCTTATCCTAAGGCTTCTGGGTCCCACTAGCACATTATCTTTACTCAAGCTAGGTTCTTCTAGCAGTACAATTCTGTTCCCTCTCAGCAACAGGTTTAAGAGTGATCTGAACAGACTGGGGACTGGAAAGATAGCTCAATGGTCTGAAGCAGCTAAGGCAAGTGCACAGGGACTGAGGTTTTATCCCCAGCAACACATGCTGTACCAACCCCACCCCCAGGGTGGGCTGAGTTGGCCATGAAAAAAAGATATAAAGAAATTATAAAAGAGACACGATTTAAATTCCTTCTCAAAATGTACTAACAATGTATAATCTCAGCTTGTCTTCAAACCACTATTAAGTAGACAGTTTTATCTGAATTTCAGCTGATGAAACTGACACTATGGCACAAAAAGAAAACAAAAAAAAAATATATATATATTAAAAAGGGCTGGTAAGATAGCTCAGTGGACTAAGCACCTGCTTCAGCAAGCGCAGGGCCAGGGCTTGACCCGTCCTGCATACCATGTTGGCCCCACCCCTGGGACAGGCTGAGGCAATAACCAAGTCCGGGCATGGTAGCACATGCTTGTAATCCCAGCACTGGGGAGGCTGAAAACAGGAGGATCACTACAAATCTGAGTTACATAGTGAGACTCTGTACCAAATACATAAAATTAAAAAAAAAAAAAAATTTAAAAAGTAAAACTTTCTTCCTTTTAAGTTACAACATTTATTAGAAACACAGTATGTTAATCATATAAAATATGAGAAAATATATGTAAGCAAAAAGAAAAGGAACTACTTGGCATCCTGCCACCCTGCCTTCTAAGCCAACTGCTAATAGGTTAGTGAATCCTTTGTGCGCTCACTTATTCACAGCAGAAGCATGCATGGTGCCATTTTATAGCCTTTTCTTTTTTCAATGAACAGATGAGAAATATTCCACATATAATGATAAATTATTTTACAATAACCTTTTTAATAACTGCATAATATTCCACCACAATGTAGCTACTCAGCAACTTTTGCTGAAGCTTAATGGGCTTCCTCAGTTTCTTCTTGCTTCTCTGAAGCATCTTCTCAGGCACCCTCAAATAACCTCCTCTATACTCACTTGGGGGCAGGAGCCCAGTATCACACACTGTGCCTGTGGTGCAGTTAATACCAACCTGACAACAGGGAGAGGCGGCCAGGATGTCGTAGGTATACATTGTGCCCAGCTGGTGCCAGCTGCCATCCCACCGAGACTTACACTTGATGCAGATGATCTTGTGAACCCCTTCTAGGCAATCCACACACACTGCATACAGATGCATGAGCCTCCCTGCACACAGAAGACACACAGCTGAGAGTGGCATCATAGAAATCACTGCTCACCCCCACGGCAGGCACCAACTGCTTTATCTACCAACTACAAGCAAACATTTTATCATTTGAATAACTGCAGACAGCAAAGACATAACAAAGGCTATAACATATCCTCAAGCTAAGCTAATGATGAATTACTATTACCAATAGGACGCTAACTTTAAGGTGAAGCTTAATTAAACAGAAATGCTTGTTTTGATTAACTTTACAAAGAGTGCTGCCACATTTACATATGTTCAACCACCTTCAAATAACAAAGCCACACATGCTTAAAACCAGCCTATAAGCATCCAGGATCCCTGCCCACAGGTCTGTGTGTGACACATGGGAAGGGAACCTACACTGACCTTATCTACAAGTCCCACCACAAAAAAGCTGAAAGTTTCTCTTGGGTTTTTGTAGCCTAGAATCAGACCAGTCAGAATTACTGTGCTAAATGCTCTTGTCCCTGAAACTTCTCAGCTCTCACATTTAATTTAGGAACCAGAATTATAGCTTATTTATAAGTGGTTTGTGAACAAGTTCAACATCATCTTATTTACCACACAAGCTTATTCTTTATCAACATTTTTTACATGGATAAAAGTCAGGTGTCATCCTGATTTGCACGGAAGAGTCAGGTTTCAAATAACTAAAAAAGACAATGTCCAGGATCTGCCTGAGGAATGTATAGATACTGCTGTTTTCTATGTGGGCATAACTGTTAAAAGTACTAACATCAGAACAAACACTCCTAAGTGGCTTTGTGTTCACAATATGCTGCTCATTGCCCAAAGTCAGACAATGAGTTTTCACTGTTTAGAGGTAACCAAACTACTGCTTATCCACTGTAAAGGCCTCAGTCCTTAAAGGAAACCCTTTTATTATATTTGCACCACTTTCTCCCTCTTTGAGGGCAGAAAGCACATCTTATTCATCTTTGTAGGCTCAGTGTCCATTCAATGTCTAAAATGTGGAAAGCACTCTAAGTTTTTGCTGTGTGAAAGGGTAGAACAACTTCAGGGTCTCTTATCTCCATGACTGGAAGGTTGGTAAGAGCTTTTTGGAGCACTGCCCCCTTCTGCTAAAGGACACTAAAAATAAGTTCTCACTGCCACGTCAAAAAGGCAGTTGAAAGCATGTAGGAGCCACTTGCCAGTCTCCCTACTCATTGCAATTCTCAAGCATCCTTTGTTACAACAGGTTGGTGGGCAGGAGTGGTAGGTGAGGTGTTGGCAACAAGTAACTTTTCACTGAATGTTTACTAAGTATTTGCTGTTCAGTTCTACCTGAAACATTCCACTTAACTCTACCCCAGCTCTAGAGATCAAGCAGGATGGTCGGTTCCACATTAGCATGGAGGAATGGAAGCTGAGAGTTTAGACAGCTTGCTCAACTTCACAAAGAAAATGAGTAACAAGGTCATTAGACTTTTAACCTACATGTAAAATCTTTGAAGGCCTGCCCCATACTGAGTCTCTGGATTTGTTTTCAGTTACTATTATACACAGTCCTATGTACAGAGAATTTCAAATTTCTAAATGCTAGGACAAGATTTTGTTTGTAAGTTTAAACAAAAAGCAGCATCCTAAGAGATAATTTGCTCAGATTGATAAAGAAGTTCAATAAAATTTTCCTAATTAGGTAAATTTTAATAAATTATTTAAACAAAACATTCTCAGAGGAAGAGCCTCAAAACAGAAGCTTGAGCTGAAATAAGTGGAGGTCATAGAGAGGTAAAGGACAGGGAAAGGGAGCAACAAGCCCCAGAGGCCACCACTGAAAACAGCACTTGGCAACCTATGATTAACTGCAACTGGACTCCTGTGTCTTGGGATGTTGTCTTTATACTAGACTTGGAAATGCTTTAAAGAAAGAATGGTTGCAACTGTGTGATGGGAGGAATGACCTGCGTAAGCTTGTTGTAAGACAGCCCAGTACTCTGTAGGATGCAGCAATAAAAACACCATTATGTGAACAAGCCCTCACCCTCATCTTTAGGTTTTAAATGTCTCACTACTTTGTAGTATACACCTAACACAGCCATTAGCTAGTTGTATTTATACATTTATGTATGTACACACAGACAAGTATCTTGGGTCCATCTAATTTTTACTTTTCTCCATCACTCTTAATAAATATCCTCAAGATTTATCATATCTTCTTTTGTTATTTTCTCCTCATTCAAGAACTCTTTCACTTTTATGATTTAACTATCACAAAATAGACTCTTCAGTGTTACAAACTCTCATTTGTAACAGTGTTTTCAACATTTCCACGCATATCTCAACACCTCCTGTAACCCAACACACACAAATGTCCTCATCATCATCTTTCCCCCTAAAATCATGTCCTTTCCCCAAAATTCTCTAATCTTGTCTGTGACACAATCTCCTATCTGGTCTGGTGCCAAAATCTGCCAACAAACACTCTACATCCTCAACATCAAGGGATTCCCAAAACCTCTCATTTTCCTGTAAAATAATCCACTGCACACCCCCTAGCCTTTCTGCTCCCTCTCAGCAGTCTCTCAGATTCTTAGACACAGACTAGAAAAAGTTTCAACTGTTTCTAGAGCCCAGTCCTAAGACAACTTTCAGGGGATGTGACTGCATGCTTTAAAAACATGTTTAAAATCCTTCAATTCATATTCAGAAGAAAAAGGCTAGGTCCACACTCCATGAACTAGTCTCTATCCACCTCCTATTCATAACCTGTCCTTTTCCTTCCAACCACCATTCCTTTACAGAAGCTTCTACATCATCTCACAACTAAGAGCCAGCATGGCTGGACCTTCTGCCCTTTTTTTTTTTAATCAGGAATCAAATTCATGATTTCATGCTTGCCAGGTAGGTGCTGTTGTCACTGAGCTATATATCTCCAGCCCCTCTGCTTTTTAAAATCCAACCCTCCAAGCCAAAGTAGGTCCTTTCTCCTTGGAAATTATAGAATAATTAATATACATAATATCCACATGTTACTAATCCCATGTGTGTTATTACACATAGCCATTAAGATCATAAACTGAGGATAGGCGAGAACTGACATTACCCAAGACATGTATGAAGTCACTAAGACTAACAAATGAACTGTGTCAAAGAATTTCTCCATCATAACTAGAAAAAGAACCCTATTCTCACATACTCTGTGCCCATGGACCCTCATTCATCCTCATGAAGAATGGCTCGAGTTCCTAGTTGGAGAAGTAAATGTATTCCCACTCACTTTCTTCTAGCATTAGTAACAAACAGAATAAAGAACAAGAAACACAAATTCCGTGTTTTACAAAACAATTGAAGCATCTGCAATCCTGA
Organism: Ctenomys sociabilis; assembly: GCA_004027165.1. NCBI lineage: Eukaryota > Metazoa > Chordata > Mammalia > Rodentia > Ctenomyidae > Ctenomys > Ctenomys sociabilis. Next base: position 95,897 of record PVKA01002782.1, read on the forward strand.
ACTAAAATATAAGCTCAGAAAGTAGATGGAGTGGGTTAGCACTGACACTGAATAGTCAGTGGGAAGAATAGAGTGAGGTGATTAAAAGGAATTACTGGGTGCAGCAACTTACAAAAAATGAAGTTTATGCATCATCAAGATGGAAGTACGGGAGCATTCTAGGGACCTGGGCTTCAGGATTAATGCTGACCAATACTGCATAGGAGTAATGGAATTGCCTCCAGAAATCATTCCGCTTTCATTCTCGCCTGATAACTGTCTGAAAATGTCACATGAAAAAGCCCAAGCAGAACCCTCACAAACTATTGGGAACATGTAAAATAACATGGCCATTATGGAAAATAGTAAAGAGGCCCCTCAAAAAAATTTCACTCATTGCTTGATAACAACAAAAGATTTGATACTCTATAATAAATAAATAAATAAATAAATAAATAAATAAATAAAATTAGAACTACAAGATCCAACAATCCCATTCCAAGGTATATACACCAAAGAACCAAAATCAGTATGCCAGAGAGATGTCTGTACACTCATTGCAGCATTCTCCCCAGCAGACACGATCAGAATCAACCTATGTATCCACCAACAGGTGAGTGAATAAAGAAAATATATTACATTTCCATACACAATATATGATTCCTCCTTAAAAAAGGGGTGAAATCCTGTCATTTGTGGCTGCGTTGATGAAGCTGGATATTAAGTGACATAAGCCAGATACAGAAAGACAAATATCATGTAATCTTTTTTGCAATCTGAATAAAAACTGATTTCATCTAAATGCTGTGCAGCACAGTGGTTACTCAAAGGTGGGAAGGGATGAACAAAGGGATGGGACAATGGCTAATAGATACAAAATTACAGCTATGTGGGGGGTAAGTTCCAGTGTTCTATTGTAGAGTGACTATAGTTAATACTATTATGCAATACAGTATTTTTCAAAGTAATTAAAGGAGATAATTTTGAATGTTCTTACGATGAGCAAATGATAAATGCACAAGGTGACAGCTATTTTACATACCCTGGTCTGATCATTACACAATGTACACATGTCAAGACATCATGCTCTATCCTTTAAATGTGCAAATATTATGTGTCAATTAAAAACTTCAAAAAGCCCAAACTAGGCTATTGGAAGATGAGACAAGGACAGAAATGAGATATTCCAGCTGAGGCCCCAAGACCACCAGACCACTGATGCTAGATGTGTATGAGAAGCCATCTTGACCAACCAACAATAGAACTGGCAGAAATACTTAAACCATCACTGCATTTATGTTCTGCTTCACAATATTTCTTTTTTTGTTGAAGGAAGGGCCTACAGGGTGTTCAGGGTCTCACTGCTAGATTGGACTCTTAATGATTTGCCTGTTTACAGCCTCCCAAATGCTGGGACTACAGGTGCGCATTACCACCCCCAGTCTCAATTGCTGGGTCAGTGTGCCTCAGGGGCTGGGGCCGGTATGACTGGCTAGGGGATTGAACCCCAGGCCCAAGCTCCTGCTTGCAGGTGCTTTAATCTGCTGAGCTATTTGGCCAGCCCTTCTGCTTTATAATTAAGGCTTAAAAAGTATGAGTGATTAGACAAAAGTCTCAAGCAAATGAGACTTTGACTCAGGTTCCTGAGACTTTGACTTAGTCAGACTTGACTAAGCTTCTTGCTTAGAAAGATAGCAAGAAACTTCATCAGATAAGAACAGGAAACTCCTACCAGCTACTCTACTAACAGAAGATTAATACTACAATATATAAACTAAAAAACAAAACCACTAAAAATGAAACAGGTGAATCAATAAGTAAACACTTCTCAAAAGAAGTACAGATAACCAAATACATATAAAAAATGTTCAGCAACTTTATTTATTAAGAAAATATAGATCAAAACTCCCATGAGACTCTCTTACCACAATCAGAATGGCTATTATCAAAAGTCAAAAAATAAATGAAAGCATGCATGCATGAATGAATGCCAGAAAAGATGTGAGGAAAAGGAACCCTTCCACAGTGGTGGTGGTAGTATTATAAATTAGCACAACCACTACAAAAATCAGGTAAGAGCCCCTTAAAATACTTAGAAACAGAATTACCATATGAGCAGCCTACACCTAAAGGAATCAAAGTCAGCACACTGTAGGAATATCTGCATAACCATGTTTACTACACCATACTTCACAAGCCAAGATGTGGAACCAGCCTAAATGTCTATTAATAGATGATTAGATAAAGAAAATATGGTGTATATGTACACAATGATATATTATTCAACCATAAAGAAGAATGAATTATTACATGCTGGAAAATAGAACTGAGCCCATCTTAAGTGAAACAAAGTAGACTAAGAAAAACAAATATTAAATAATATTTTCCCTAATATACAAAATCTAAAAAAAAAAAAAAAACAAAACGACATTGAAGTAGAAGGGAGACTTGTATTACCTAAGAGGAAAAGGAGGAGGAAAGTATAAGAAGAGGTAATAGAAGGAATGGATATGATCAAATACATATGAATGTTTAGAAATATCACGCTGAAACAATATTTTGTAAGATTAATAGACATTAATAAAGTGCTATTAAAAAGAACCCTTGAAAATTAAAGTATAACAAAATCAAGAAACCTTTTGGAAAGCACAATAAGGATGTGAACAGAGCCAAAACAATTATACTACATACATAGTGTACACACACACACACACACACACACACACACAAAGGATGTCCTCTCCCACCAAAAAAAAAAAAGAATCAAAGTAAGTTCAATATGTAATTAATAGGAGATCCACAGTTTTTCAGTTTACAATAAAAATAGAGGAAAAGTCCTCCAAATTGGAAAGTATAAGTTTACAGAGTAATGGGCCAAGAAAGTTCACAGCACAGTGAACAGAAGGAGCTAACAAAGACACATAGAAAAAACCATTGCAATAGAATTCTGGAACATCAGCAATATAACCAAGCGGGAAGACAAAACCAAAGCATTCTGAGGTTTTAAAAATCTAGGTGCCCAGAAAGCTTCTGGGAATGTCCCAACTAGGAGGAAAACAAAAACACAACCACCAACAACTACAATCTAGGAAACAAGATGTAAAAACACAGGAAAGAAATGACAGCTTTCCTAGAAGGACAGCTAGAGTACAGCAGGCCCTGAGTGCATCAGGACAGACAGGAACAGGGAAGTAACAGGCTACATGAGGGGCATTTTCAGAAGAAAAACTTAAAATACCCTGTCAGCTATGTGAAAAGGCTTTTTTTTAGAAAGAGGACTTGTAATCAGGCTGCTGGAGAATGAGTGCAACTGGCTGTTTTTTATTGTTGTTGTTTTTTAAATAAAAGCCATGAAAAGCTGATGCACAAGCATCATAAGCTCAAGTTCCAGGTGGGCAACTTAAAGACTGTCTCAAAAAAAAAAAAAAAGAATTACCAAAAGGACCTAGGATTGTAAGTCAGTGTTGAGTGCCCCCTGGGTTTGCTTCAAGTATAATAAACCAACAAAAACTTTGAGTAGAGTTAGGGATGTAGCTTAATGATAGAGGACTTGTCCACCAAGCACAAGGCCCTGGGCTCAACCCCAATACTACCAAACACAAACAACAGAATAAAATAATGAGCAAATGAAAACATGAAGAAATGAATCCTAATGAAAACAAAAGGTGACCTCAAATGTACTGTCTCTATAACAGGAAATATAACCATACATCTTGGCCCAACACAAATATTTACATACAATATCAAAACATTATGGATTCAACCAAGAACTGTGATAATTGATACTATCCTGCAAAGGGAATATATAGTCAGTCAAGATATATCTAAAATTAGAAAATGAAGATAAGGATTTTAAAATTAGAATATTAAAAATTTGAATCTTTAAAAATTTAAACTGTCTCTGCAGACTAAGAAGTCAAGTCAGATATAGCAATATCACTACAGGCTTTTAAATCATAATTTTAAAGTTACGAACGTGTTGTATGTCATGCATATCAGTTTTACAAACTTCAGTAGTACTCTATTAACAGATTTCATACTTGTAAAAACCAACCCTTATCCTTCCATTTATGGCGGAAATATGTCCGAGTTCTTCTACATCATCCATAAAAGCTTACCCACTTCCCCTCATCACCATAACAAAGGTAACATCTACACTTCCAATAATCCCCCATTTTTCTTATCAGTCATATTTTCAAAATTAATTCCACTAATCTGAAAACACACTGGCCCTTCCTTTCTCCTACTTACCCTTACTGTTATGTTTACAAGAATCAAAGATATACATAACTTGCTGGGCACAACACAACAGGATTCAAAAGCAACTATTTTTCAGTAAGACTTAGGTAATTTATTTTCTTCCCAGTTATGAAAAACTGCTCTTTTCAAATTAGAGCAGAAAAATAACATAAAATTACCCACTGGGCCAACTGTACTGGTATAGTGACATCAGTACAAAATCACCATCACCTCAATGGGAAAAACTGAAATATTCATGTTATCTAATACCTGACTATAACAAAAATACATCAGCTTAAATTATACCCAACTAGATCAACTCCCCATTTGCTTTCTGGGATTTAACAAACAGAAAGTAGGTGAGTCAACACCTATACCTTGAAGGTGACAAGGAACATCATATTCAATCTCATCATGTCTTGAGGGACTTAAGAACAAAGTTCCATCCACCAGTGGGAACTGTTCGAAGACAGGAAGTGCCCGATGGCACAGAGCACAATTTACAACATTTCTATGGCTGGCACTGAGGGCCGCAAGAATGAACTTCCGCAGATCCTCGCCTTGACCCATGTGGGCATCGTCTTCCATCCGCACATGGAAAGTGTTCAGCTTATGCCTGGGGATGTGAGTGAGGAGCTCAGAGAGGTCCAGCCGCCGCAGGAACTGTACAGGGGTGTCAAAGTGTCCCCCTCTATGAACAGACAATCCAGCAGCACTGTAATCAAAGTGGGCATTTCTGAACACGTGGCCCCCAGCCATGGCCTTTTTATGAGGTTCCAGATGGATGGCATTCTTTAAGAATTCCCCAAGGTATCTAGAGGAGCGGGGACCACTGAAGTGGGCAGGAGAGAGGATTGAGTAGCCAGTGGGTGGGGACTGACCAGGGGAACCGCAAGGGGAGCGGCCACCATAGGCAGTGGTGCTGACTGACTTCTCCTGGGAATTCTGCCGGTCCATGGAATGCCGTCGGGGGAGGTCATGGTTCAAACTTTTTTGGGGTTTGTTCAGGGGCCTGCATTTCTTTGCCTCCTCTGCAGCCTCCCCTGGAGGCCTCCCCGTGTTCTTCTCCAACCCAGACTTCTTTTTTTTCTCATCCTGCATCCGCTTCACCTGGTACCAGTCTGTGTCCTTCTTTAGGTGGCCCTGCCCACAGCGGCAGGAGCAGAAGCGGAAGGCCAGGTCATAGCCCTTCTTGGTCCACATATTCTGGCGGCACTGCTTCTCGTTCCAGCTGCGGGCCCGGCCGATGCAATTGAACTGGGCCAGGATGCTGCTCTCCCACTCGTAAAAGCACTGCAGGTGCATCCAGGTGCTGCAGGGGCAGTGTTCATTGTTGCATACCACCTTCTGGTAGTCGTCCTTCTCCAGGTCCACTGGCCTGCCAAAGCTGCAGATCAGAGGCGTGGCACAAGGGGCTTCTGGGAGAGAAACACAAAAGAGAATGAGTGTGCAGAAAGCAAAGCTACTATAGTGTTACCCATTCACTCCAGAGATAAGCCCTCACTGCAATAAACACCAGACTGAAATAAAAATATTTGCGATTTTTTTCTTCTAGGATTCTATCCCAGGGGCACTTATTTGCTATCAGTTACTGTCAAAAAAACAAATACACAACCTTCAAGAAGTCCAAATCTTTCACAGCACAATTGTGTGTCATACTGGTTTCAGTGTGACATAAGATATTCCTAAGTCGTGGGTGTAATGATAGATAGTTCCAAGATTTCTTTAAAAATGAATCATTCCCGGGAAGTAAAAAACATATGAAGCTGCATAACCAAGCTAGTTCTGGCATCTCCAAAGGGCCCTCCAAACCCTTTATCACAGGCTGTAGTTGTCCTAAATATCCTATCGACTATAAAATAGACCAGCCTCACATTCATCACCAGTTCTCTTATACCAAGTGATCTCCTACCCAATAGCAGGGCTGTCTGGTCATACTAACCACCGGTCTACACAGAATTATTCTACTGCCAAGTTGTAAAGGAAAAAACCCAGAGTTTGCTGAAAGCACTCAGGTAACAAATGAGAAGATACTTCTATATCATTGTAAGCACATGTCCTACACACATGTTCTCCAAACAGCCAGGCAGGTTCCCAGGAAAAAAGGAAAACACACAAAGAAGAACCCACTGCTTAAGAAGTAAGCATCATCATATATGGAGATTGAACTCCAAAGCACTCCTCCTGCTTCTCAATGATAAGTCGTAGCAACCCCAGGCAGAGTGGCACATACCTATAGTCCCTTCATTAGAAAGGCTGTGGCTGGAAGACAAAGTTTAAGTCCTACTAAAGAAACTTAATGGGACTTGGTCACAAAATTTTAAAAGGGCTGGAAGTATAGTTCATAGCGAATGCCCTGGTTATGTACCTTAGTGTAAAAGTCTTTGGTTCAATCCTGGTACTGAAAAAAAAACTTAGTAGTTACCAGGGGAAGTAAACTGGTAGAGAATAGATTTTTAGAGCAGTAAAGCTATTCTATATATTATACTGGAAAAGACCTGTCATTACACATCTGTCAAAGCCATCAAGAATGAATCATAAATTAAATATGTGACTGAGTGACAATGTATGTCATGTAGGTTCACTGATTGGAACATATGTACTATTCTTCTGACAAGACTTATGGTGGGAGAGCTATACATGTGTGGATGCAGGAGGACAGATGGAAACTTTCAATTTTGCTGTGAGAATCTAAACCTGCTTAAAAAAATACTTTCAAAATTAAGAGGTAGAGAAAGCAGGTCTAAATTCCAGTACCATAAATACCAGCTGAATAAAAGCAAACTGGTAATACTTTAATTTTTCAACTTCTCAAATACAAATGGGTATAAATTGTAGGCACTACCTTAAATAAGAAATGCTTATACAGAGTTTAGTGTGACACCCTATAGGTAATTTTTGCTAGTGCAAAATTATTGTCATGAATGTTCTTATCATTAGCTGAATCTTTGCAGCACAACATGGGATATTATTTGTAGAAAAAACTGTGTAATGGGGTGGCCAAGAATCCAAAGCAGAAATGGCAAAACTAACCAAATATGGGACCCAAATGGGAAGCTGAGAGTCTGGCTGTGCAAGAACAGAGCAGAGAAGGTGCTAGCAAGTCAGGAACAGAGACCAGGGTCCACATTTCCAAGCCAGCAGCTGCCAAGCATGTAGAAAAGAGGACTAGGACCTGCAGATAACAAGGGCAGGCACAACACAGAGCACAACAACCAACAGGCTTCCTGGATCCCCAAAATAAGTACTTCAAAGGAGTAGTGCTTACTATTTCTCCTCTAAGCTCTAGGAAAAAGCTAAAAACTGCCACACCTTGACAAGGGCACTATATACTGGCATCTGGATGATTCTTTGTGCAGGAGCATTGCCCAGTGTTACTACAAAAAGGCAGCCTCACTTTCCCCAAGCACTTACTACATATAGCACCCACCTACCCTTCCTTCCCATGACCACCCCAAAGTCTGTAAAATTTTCAAAATATTATTGTGTAGGGCAGTATCACTCTTCCCATCTGGGAGCCATAGGGCTTAATGACAAAGATTCCAGGTTTTCTGCACAGGGTATTAGACACAGATGTTATACAGGCTCAGAGTTCTGATTTAGAAGATATCTCTGAAGCACACAAACTACAAGGGGAGGGCTCAGGCAAGAAGGAGAGTGCCAGAGCTTACAGCAGTATCAGATGCCTCTCAGCACAAGAGATTCTTAAGGATAGAAATGGGAGGGGAAGATGTGACAGTAGATGACATGTGGCTGCCCGTCTGGGATCTGCTGAACTGGAAGAGCCTGTACACCACTGAAGAGGAGAAAGATAGGAACATATCTGGAGCTCAAGAATGTTTAAGGTATGGGCTGGCCAAATAGCTCAGGGGATAAAAGCGCCTACAAGCAGGCACAGGGGCCTGCCATGCCAGCCCCAACCCCAGGGTGTGCTGAGACAGCAACTGAGACTGGGCATGGTGGCGCGTGCCTGTAATCCCAGCTCTTGGGAGGCTGTAAATAGGCAGATCACTACCAGTATGACCTAGTAGTGAGACTCTGAACACCCTGTAGACCTTCCCTAAAAAAATAAAAATAAAAATAAAAAATTGTTCAAGCTGAGAATACCAATGTGGAGTTATAACAAGCAACAAAAAAGAAATCCCTAGTACCCATGGGATGCCCAAGAAGGATGTAAGGAATGAGCAGAAATGAGAAAAGAAGCCTGGGAAACAAGGAGTGACATGAAGGGTAGAGAAGAAAAGCCTTCTACAGAGTGGTAGGAAAGAAACTGAAATTCACTCAAAACCCAGTTAGGAGGGAATTATGTCAAGGTAATCAGAATGGAGGATTATGCAATGTCCCAAAATGCCAAACAAGATCAGAGTTTCTCAACCGCTGTAATACTAACAAGTTGGGCTGGATCATTACTTGAGGAGCCACTGTGTGTACTACAGAGATGTTTAATGACATTTCTACCCTCTACCACAGCTGTCAGTAGTACTGCTTCCTCAACTGTAATATCCAAACATCTGCAGACACTACCAGCTATCCCTTGAGAAGCAAAATTACCTATGGCTGAACCCTGCTGGCTAAGATAAGTCTGAAAAGTCCTTACCAGAAAGAGTAATGAGCCTGGGACCACCCAGCTCAATGAGAGCAGTTTGGGGTGGCACGATGGAGTAGGGCCAGCCAGGGTGGTCAGTGAGAAGACAAAAGCAAGTTAAAAACAGAAAACTGTGTGGATGACTTCTCAATACTCTTTCCAACAATGTAACTGTGGAGGGAAGGACAGAAGATGGGGAGATGGACACAGGACAGCAGAGGGTAAGCATGTTCAAAAACTGGCATAATAAATCTGAAAACTCTGGACAGCTTGAAGATACAGGGGAAGGAACAATGCCCACCACCCCCCACTGAATAACAAATACAACAGCCCACCAAATGCGTCAGCACAGTGGTAGGACCCTGTGCAAACACTGGCTATAACTACTGTAACAATTACCTCTTTCCAAGGCATACCTTTGTGTATACCTCACTGTGGCTTTCCCATGTACTTCCTACAAGTCTACAATCCTTAATTCATTCATGTAAATCTCTTTTCCCAGGACAGAATTTACAGTATTTACTCTGCAATCAGACTGCCTCTCAACAGTATTGGTACCATTCATCAGCTGCACACCCCTGAATAAGTTACTTCTTTTCATGTCAGTTTCCTTCTTACAAACACAGGTAACACAATTTTACATGGTTGTTAAAGGGATTGAAAAAACCTATATACACATAATGCACAGAACAGGACCCAGCACCTAGCAAACCTCTGTACCTTGTACCAACTCCTGTAAGGTCCACCTGTACATCAGGACTCTCCCCTCCCTCCACTCCCAGCAACCCAATTCCCCAGCATGATGACTTCAATCTTGCTGCAATGTATCATCCCAGTCTCTGCCAGGTGACAACTCATGAAAGATGCCTCTTACTCATCTTTGTGCTGCTGGCACTGTCAGGGCCAGGCCTTTTTACACATCAGACATTGTAATCCTAACACAGACCTGCATGCAATGAAGCATACAGAAAAGAAGTGTGGTCCAAAACTGAGTAAGCCAACTGCAGTCATGAGGGCCATGATCTATGGTGTCCCTTAAAATGTTAATTAATCAAATAGCTCAGTTGCTGTCAATCCTTCTGAGGAATAGCCTTGAAAGGAACGTCTCTGAAATGTGATGACAATAACCAAAATATATTAACCCAGGACTGACAAAAAAGCAAAGGCTATGGAAAATCATATCTCTTCATTCACTGTATTAAAAATGTAAATCCTAGAACTGACTTCACATTTCTTTTAAGAATATAGGTAAACTAAGGGAGAAATATCCTATTTATATGTCTTTTATTAAAAAAAAAAAATCCACTGTGTCATTTAATGAATATTGAGCACTTCCTACATGTCAGATCTTGAGAATGAGAAAGATCTGGCAAATTATGCTAAGAGCTCTAACAGAAAGAACACAGAGGAGATACCACAGCTCAGCCCACATCCCTGCCCTGCTAACAACGTCTACAATCATCATAGCCATCTTACCCACTATCTTTCCTCCAAATCCCTAAACTGAACTGTTCCAATATGGTTTGGACACAGCTGGGTATCCCCTAAAAGTTCTTCTGTTGGAGGCCTGGATGCCAATGTAACAGTGGAAGAATGTATGGAAGCTATACAAAGTGGGGCCCTTCTAGGGAAAGGACGTTGGAAAGGGCATGTGGTACTAGTATCCTGAACAGCTTGCTTTCTTGCTTTATCCTTCAAGTTAATAGCCAAGGAAGCAATGTCTCTAACATGTTAACAGCAATAACCTAGATGACAATTTGACTATTTGCTCCCCAATATGTTTCTGCCATTGCCATCATCCACAGTGCACAGCACCCCAGTGGGTGCCCTCCAAAACTGAATTGGCTTGACTTGAGCATCATGTCCTTGAAACTCCACAACTATGAGCTACGTATATGTCTCTTCTTCATAAGTAGCCTGCCTTGGGTATTTCATCATAGTAATAAAAAAAACTGGCTAATACAAGTCCCCACTCCAACTTACCAGGTCTCCTTGTTTACTCATCAGCCAGACACCTCACTGTGACACATCTCCAGCCCTAGGGTGGGGCTAAGAAGCAGGCAGCAATTGAGGAATAGTAAGAAAGTGTGAACCCTGGGAATAGCCTGGGACTCCTAACAGTGCTCTCACCTCTTGGGCAGTCTCCCCTAACCCTGTCTACCCTGGGAAGGCAACAAGGAATAGTAACTGCGATGAGTATGTATGCCAGTTCCACTGTTGATGTGCTGTTTGATAGTGAGCAGTTTCCTCATCTATAGTGAATATAAAAATGCCTGACCTAGGCCTGGTACTTAGTTTGGTGGTAAAGCACTTACCTAGCATGCATATGGCCCTATGTCCAATCATTAGTACTTTACTACAAAACAAAAAATAAAACAAAATACTTCAATTACTCTGCTCATCTTAGTGTTCATAATGTTTTGGACATACCACACAAAAGATGCTTAGAAAATTAAGTCAAAAAATGCACAATGCCATGATCTTTTAAATTTCCTAAGTCTTACAATTAACCAAAACATATGTAAAAAAGATTTTCAAATTCTAAGAAACAGTACAGCAGAATTCAAAATCAGATTGGAAACAAGTTATTTGTATTACAAAAACATTTGATCCTTTCCTTGAAGCTATAAATTCATAAGATCTCTAATTCTTAAAGACTAGCAGTCCCATAGCTGGGCATGGTGGTACACACCTGTAATCTCAGCAGTCTAGGATGCTCAGGCAGGAGAATCTTGGGTATAAGTCTAGCCTGGGTAATTCAGCAAGACCCTGTCTCAAAATTTAAAAAAAAAAATTTTTTTTTTTTAAAGGGCTGAGATGCAGCTTCACGGTGAAAGCCCTGGATGCAATCACCAGTACCATGGAAAAAAATACCATGATCTGACAGAAGCCTTTCATGGGAGAGGGAAAGTGAGATCTCCATTTTCACTGGAGGCATATGTCACAATCTAACAAACAAAAAGGAAAATGTTCTCTTACAGAGCCAGCACTATTTTAAATAGATCCTCCAAGGCCCATTTTTATAGATCCATCATCAAGCATTTAGTACCTATCTTCTACTTTTGTTTGCTTAAGTAAATAAAAACAAGGTTCTTGTCATTCTGGGCAAAAATCTCAAAGAGTTTCAAGTCTGGACAACAGGGGAACTGCCAAGGTCATCTGGCAGCCAGCCCTGTCTCCTGGCCCACTTGCTGTGTTCTACCCCATTTCAAGGCACCATATTCCCAGCCTATGTACAATCTGACAGGAGTCATTCACACTGACCACCTAACAAACCCAAATTTCTTGACAAACTCATTCACACTAACTGAGGAGCTTAAAAATCAGGCTCAAGTATGAATTTGAAGGGTGGAAGAATCAGGAAGATATTCTTACATCATTTAAGGGTTTCTAGGCAAGTATAAGGTAAGAACTCCATCATATTCATTCATAAAACTGGTGACTGAAAATTGTATTGGGTGTTTACTAAATGCTTTGGGATGACTCAAATGAATAGACAAGGAGAAAAAGTGTGAGCTCCTGGAAACATGGAACATAGCTGCTAGGCCAGGCAAAATCAGTCTTCTATACTGAGAGAAGGCCATCTCTTACCCTTACTTCCTCAAACTTATTCAGCCTTGTTTCTTGCCTTTAGCACCCAGGCAACAAAAGTGAATTCGAAGGTTTTCAAATGACTATTTATTACACTGCTAATGTTTCTCATGTAGTAGCTTCTCTTACATGAATTTTTAAGTACTGTAGCCCTCCTACTTTAGACATGAAGTTCCTGAAAAAGCACCAAAATATCTAGCTTCAGAACATTGGACATGAAGCTACAGATTCTAGAGCCAGCCTGCCAAAAGGTAGCTCTCAGCTCTGCAACTCTTTAGTCTTGAGTTGTGGGCAACTCCCTAAACCTGCTTGAGCCTTTGTTTTCTTACGTGCGAAATGGTGGAAATAAGAGTGCCTACCTCAAAAAAAAGTCATAAGGAAAAGAGTAGTGTTTAAGGTAGTTCAAACAGAAGCGGCACCCAAGCATTCAACTATATGCAATTATTACTAAATGCAGTACCAACTTGCATCATATGAATCAGTTCAGAGCTTCACTAAAGCTTCCTCCACGTGTGCACTTTGCCAGGAGCACAGCACTTCAGACAGTACACACTGAGCCCTTTTCATCTGCTTCCTTGCACTGCACACAGCCACACATCCTCCTTTCACTCAGGCCTCTCCTACTCCCAAATCCCTTCCACATGCCCGAAGGCCCAGAGACACACTTGCCTCTCAGCTGAGAAAGCAGTCCACTCCATCTCTCTCTTCAGCCTTCAAAGGCAAACTACATACTACTTGGGTACATTCTTCCAACTTACTCTTCTCAATCATGACGTCTCATGTATGTTAACCTAATAAAGGGCAAGCAATAGAATTTTTCCCCACAACAAAAGACATAGTGGGTATGCAACATATAATTTACTTACTGAATAATTCTTTTTAAAGTAGGAAAAAAGTGACTTTCACATTTTTCTTCTGCCTTGTGAAAAAGGATTTCCCTACTAATAAAAAAATAAGTACCTTGTTATATGTGTTTTCTAACTTAAAGCACCTTCTTCAAGCCTAGGTAGCAGAAATTTTATTCATGAGATGTGGCCTTAAAGAACTGACAGAATTTGACTGATTATCCCATGGCCTGAGGGTGGAGTTTGAGGAAAGCATGCTCAGAGCACATAAATATGCAGATATTATGACATATTTGTGGTTTGCTGGTGTTTTTTAGCTGCAATGACATTATCCTCTCAGTTTTATCTCATAAATTAACAATGTGGTATGTCATAGTATCTTTCATCTTACCTAATTTCTGTTCTAAAGTTACTGACTTGGGGGATACTTTTTCAGCATTAGTATTAGTTCACTTGGACAATAATTTTGGAAGCTACAAATAACTATTTTCAGTTGCAATAGTGCAAGTCAAAAAATAACACAAATGCCAAAATTCTTGAAAATATTTTTCATCAAGACTACACACAACACTACCAAAGGTTAGTAGGTATTTTTGTCTATAAACAAAAGGTGTTCCGTTCAACCCAGCCATATTCCTTTTAGGTATCTCCCTGAAAGAGTTAAAGGAATCCTATTACAGTGACAGCTGTATACCCACATTTATAGCCAAATATTTTTTTTCTATTTTTTAATTTTGTCTGTGTGTGTATGTGTGTGTGTGCATGCAGGGTCTCACTTGGCAGCTTGGACTCATAGTGACCCTCCTGTTTTCAGCCTCCCTAGTGCTGGGATTACAGAAGTGCTCCACTGTGCCCAGACTTTTTTTTTTTTTTTTAGCCAATTAACTCTTAATCACCAAATTCTGGAAATGGCCTAAACGTCCATCAACAAATGAATGAAGAAAACATATTATACACAATAGGGAACTATTCTGCTGTAAAGAAGGATAAAGTCACTATAGGAAAATGGATGCACCTTGAGAATGCAATGTTGTGAAATAAATCAGACATATAGTTTAAATATCATGGCTTCCTGTATATAAGAAAGCCTAAGTATAAACAACTTAAAAAGTCAAATAAAAAAATAGTAGGAAATAGCATCAGCACTCTTTTACAAATAGGAGAGATTCTAGAGATGGATGGAGAGAGGAAGGCAAGAAAAAGGGAAATAAAAAGAATTACAATGTATTACATACATTTACCAATTCCCCATGATGAATACTAACATTACATTACAAATAAAGCAAAGAAAAGACAGGGCCACCTAAATAGCAAAATATTTTTATAATTCGGTTGACTGGCCACCTTTTTATGAGATGGCTTAATGCATAATTTGGAGCAATGTATTCAGTGAAACTTTATATTTAATGTCTTTTATTATTTATGTGTCATTATTTGAAATTTACATAGTTACATTTGCATGCAATGAGATCACACTGTACTAGAAAATAAATTAGCAGGCTACCTTTTCCCTGGCTTAAAGATTTAGAGCTTGAAAATACCAGGTCACTGAAAATTACACAGCATCTCAGCATCTACTAATACTGCCGACACTTGCTCTAAAAGGAAGGCAGATCTAGGAGCTGTAGGGACAAAATCCCAAAGCAATAGGGAATAGGATTGCACATACATGCAGGTGCATGCACTATTTTGTGTGATTCCCATTTACCACATGTCACAACAACATTCCCAAATGTTCTACCTACTTCATTCTTAATGAACTCCAAATGGCAAATGGAGGTCAAAGGCCATAGTAGGGTTAAAATCCCAAGACTGCAGCTAAGAGACTAAAAGGTATTACCTCTTCCCTAGGCTATACAACAAATAAAACGTATGTCTACAAGATTAACTGACAACCTGGGTCAGCTGCAAACTAGCCACCTGTCAGAGAATATAAGCCACTCACAAGTCCATTTGGTTTCTTTCAAAACTCAACTGAGAAACAACCATGAGGAAACATTTCATTGACATTATGATGTTCACACATTCCTCAGGATCAGAGCTGCACTGAGGCAATTTGGCTTACACTGCACCATTTTAACTCACTCCAGGGCTTCATGGGGGTGTATATGGGAGTACCTTTTATATGCAGCAGGCAACCTCCAAGTAGCCAAGCCTCCACAGCTGCTTGACATACTTATTCACGCACCATCACCCAGGTGTCAGACTCCTGTGCAAGATAAAATCAACTCCTCAGTTAAGTCAGATGGATGAAAGTCGGTTACCTATACCACACTGTTTCATCCTCTGAAAGACTGCTTTCAATGATAGCAAGCCTAATAAATTTATTTTACTTGTAATAGAACAAATTGTCATGGGCAGTTCTTAGTGTTTTACAAATCCTTTTAAGTCATTAAGCAACTGAAGTTTTTGCTTCTTTGATAGGGATACCACTGCTCTTCTTTATCTCTTCTCTGTGCTAGAACCTGAGAGCTAAATTTGAGGGCTGCTTCTCAGGACATGCATCATTTTTAATAGTATTGACCCTAATATTAATAATTTTAATTTATTATGTTAACCATAGTTTAAAAAAGGCAGTTTAAATTAATTTTGAAACGAGGGTATAAATATTAAAAACAAAAATCTGTTCACCATTTATTCTCTTAACTTTCAAATCAGTTCTGCCAAGCATTAAAGTCACCCATTTTCCAAAGTCAAAGAGAGAGGGGTGCTGCTTGACCTTAATGTAAGCTCAAGGAACATCCTCTCTTTTGCAAGGCTGTACAACTCCAATGAGCAGGACAGGAAATAGAAAAAAATACACAACTGATATTTGGAAACAGAAAATATAACACTCTACATAAATGTGATGACATCAGCACTTCTAGTTTCCCATTTTCTGCTTCCAGAAGGAAGAAACATCAATAGAAGAGTAACACTAAATTTCTTCAATCATCATGATCAAGAATACAGTAAAAGTCACATGTAAATATTATGGAGTTAGGCCAGATTTTGTTTGAAAATCAGGATCTGCTGATATGTAGACTCAACACCAATTTATCAATGTGACACATGAAATAACTTTATTAATTACAATGAAATTGAGAGGCTGGCAGTGTAGCTAGGTGGTAGAGCACATACTTAAGGCTGTGGGTTTGATTCGCAGCACAGAGAAAAAAATACCAAATATAAAATAATCTGAGTACTTGACTATAGGTCACAAGAGAGAAAGACAGGTGCAAAAAGTACAATGTGTATATTCCCCAAAAGCTTTAAGGCTCCAATTATAAAAACAAATCACATAGGCAATATTTCAAAGTAGTCTGCATAATTCAGTGTTCTCAGCATGTTTGTTATAAATAACTACCTAAAGAAAGAACCTTCAAAATTTCCAGGATAATAATAAACATTTGGACAAAATGGATGGCTTGTTTAAGCTATCATTTAATAAGGACCCTGTTCTAGAACATAAACACTTATTGTGTAGTATAGTCTGCTTTAATGTACGGCAGAAACTGAAAATAGTAACTTTCTGAACTAATTCTTTGAAGTCCATGTTTTTTTGTGCTGGGCAGTCAATGAAGTTCTGCTCAGTTATCTCAGTGGTGAGCTAATATCTGGAGAAAGATTTCTTTAAATTACTTGATCAAATAAGATCCAACATTTTACAAAACAGCTGCATATATGTTGTGGCATGCCTTCAAGGGACAACTGTTTTAACCTTTACCTTCTTTCTTATGTAGAATTCAAGACCAGCAAGTAGTAAGAATTAGGGCTTCCTAGGGCCTTTCCTAGACATGCTCACTTCTTTGCCCATGGATATGGCTTTCTATAGCAACAAGAAAGTACCAAAGATTGCACAGCCCCTGAAAAGATTTCATTCCCAAGAGTTCTTTTTTAAGTTTCTTGAACTACTTTTTGATTGCCCTGACTACTATTGCTGCCTACTGAACAAGTAGCTACAACAGTTACTAATTATTTTCAACAAAAACCTAGGAACACGGTTTCCACCAATGCATATCTGGTTCCAGTCAAATAGACAAGTCCTACAATGGAGGCTTTACCATAAAGCTGATAGACAAGTCAAATAGTGTTGGTTCTCTGGCCCTAACACTTTTGCAGAAACTATTCTTCACTCTTCTCTCTACAAGGCTGCTAGTTTTGAAAGCTCCCCTGGAAGTGGGGAGAGGGAATGGAAATAACACATATCAAAATACCAGAACACTTGCTGTTCTTGTTATAATTCAGCCATTTCTCTTGATATACAGTCTCAGAATTACCACAGATTTCAGTTTATTTCCAGAATTCAGAAAAGATGATTTTGATAATTTTTGCCAATGTTCTCATTGCTTTTATAAAAGGGTAGATTTCTGGAGGTCCTTATTCTGCCATTCTGAAAGTACGTTTTAATATTCAAGCGTATGTGCATATTCCTAAAATAAATTTAAGTACGTGTGTATTTTGCTACAGAAAAATATGATAGGATGAGCAATAAAAAGTTTTCAAGCAAGGGCCAGTGAGACAGCTCAGCAAACTAAGCACCTGCTTAAGCAAGTGCAGGGCCAGAGTTCATCCCTGGCACCACATGCTGCACCAGTCCCACCCCCGGACACACTGAGCCAAGTCTGGGTGTGGTGGCACACACCTATAATCCCAGTGCTAGGGAGACTAAAACAAGAGGATCACTAGGAGTCCGAGCTGCACAGTGAGACTTTGCACAAAACACACACATGCACAAACTTTTAAAAAATTTTCCAGCAAGACAATACCTTGCTTGAATTCTTGGTGAAATGCTTAGAAAACTAAATTGAAACAAGGGGAAAAGGTAAAATTTCTATCATTTTTAAATAAATGACAATGGCCATGAAGTTACTATAATTCAGAGTCTATAGAAGTACACACGAGTTGCAGTGTTTATGATAAAAAGCTGTGCCTTAAGTGTGACAATTTAAATGTAGAAGAGAGGAGAGTTACAGAAGCAAAATGTTTAATTACTATCTTCTGCATTCTGAAAACTGGACTATGATCATGTAACATATACAGAAACCTTACAAACTCAGTTAAAAGCCCCAAACTCTTAGGTTATTTATATTCAGGAAGCCTCATAATTAGGCCCCAGTCTGCCTTTTCCACTTGATCACCCCATCTACCTATATGCAAAACCTCTGCTTCATCTCTGATCCCTTTCTGTGGCTTCAATACAAAAGTCACATGAGAAAGGAAACAACTGGACACCAGCTAACTGAAGGCCACAAGTACCCCAAATCACCTCAAATCCACTAGGTGTTTAATATCATTTCTCCATTTACTAACATGATTTTTTTGAGGTGCTAGTATTAAATTTACTTTTTTATTTATTTCATTTTATTGAAATATAAATACCAAAGATACTAACATATTTTAGTGAAAACTAAAAAGGGCTTCATTGAAGGTTTCACAAATGTTTTTGGGACATTTTCTCTATTAAACATATGACATTTAAGTTCTACACATAATATTAATGCTTACAAAAATATTTTGTCAACTTGTATTAATTAGTGCAGGAGCTACACTAAGATCACTTAAGCATATGTGCCTCTGTTTTAACCTCCCTTATGCTATTTTAGTATAAACGACTGGAGCAAACTGAGTACATCCACTTGAGTGTTTTAATGCTTAGAGTAGGGTTTCTTTAAATTAATTTTATTGACAAAGAAATAGCAATGAGACAGTTTCAAAACAGGTTAATAGGACAGTTACAATAATTAAAAGATTGCATTATTGTTGTCTTCATAGTAGTTATTTATATTACAAGATGCAGACATGATATCTTGTCTAAACACCATTAGTATAAATCCTTCTTCTCCACTGGACTAAGAAAAAGTAGCTGTATGTCTATCCTATTTTGTATATACAGATATATTTTTTTTCATTAAAAAATAGTACTTCATTTATATCTCCCTTTCTTGTTTAGTTTTTTCAGAGATGGGTATTCCACTGCCATTTAAATATTGTAGGTACACAATACTACTAGAGTAGTTTTTACTCAAGCAAACCACTCTACCCAAATAAATACAGAAGCTTCACTAAGCAAAAAGCAACACAAAAATCCAACTAGCTCTTCAACTATATTTAAAACTTGATCTTTCAACATTAACTCAGACATACTCATTTTTTTTTCTCTCCTTGACTCACTCTTTTCCTACTTTCAATAAAAACCCACAGGCCTATCCTGCCTCAAATTCAAACTAAATTTTAAGAGGTATATTAGTTTCTGCTTCACCTCTCTTTTATTTTCATTCTGGTTTCAACACACTGGTATTAGAAAGAAGTCACATCAAAAATGTTCATAATATAGAAAAGTCATTATTTTCCCTAACAGAAGGCATGTAGGCCTAAAAGGACATGGACCCAAAATATGCCTGCTTTAGGCTATCAGAATTTTAAAGTTTTTCCTGAATGTTTCTCAAAAATACCAAAATTCAAAAACATAAAAAATAAGACAATCATTTAGTTCAGATTCTACAAACACTTGCTGAGCATACAAAGCTCCTCCAGTGATGCGCCCAATGTCTCTCAGCTAGTAAATACCCTTCCCTCTTTCATTACCACCTGTAGAGCACATAGACCAATAAAGAGAACAGGGTTAGGCTAAGGATGGGGCTTAGTGGAGGACCACTTGCTCAGCAAGCTTGAGACTCACTGGGTCTGATTTTCCCTGCGCTACAAAAAAATAAAGAAAACAGACACAATGTAGAACAACTTTGGACAGCTGGATCATCCCACATAGTTGTATAACCAAGAATTGTCTTGTTCAAATGTTCAGCACTCATATGAATACTCAAATTAACTTAAGATCTTAAGTAGCAGGTAAAGAAGTACTTTAAACTCAATTGTAGTAAAAAGGTTTCCTGGCCACAATCTTTGTACTCCATAAAAACAGTGAGATAATAAACTCTGGTTAATAGAACTGCTAAACTCTATACTGAAAAAGAAGGTGGAAGCAAAGACTCACTTGCTAGTCAATACAAATAAAGCAATTTTCCTTGCAAAGAATGTCAAGTAACAAACACCACTTTTGCAGTAGGTAGATATCAAATTAGAGAAAGTACACACTGAAAATCAGAAGTTCAGCCTGCCTGGCCTACATCCTGCTTGGATCAAAAAACTGAATTAAAACACCCAACTCTCAAGATGTTTTTAAGACTTCTCTATACTTAATAAAATCTTCATACAAGGTACCTCACTTCATTTTCCTACCTTATCTGAACTCCAAAATAATCAAAAATCCCTCTATTCATTTATTTCCCATACTGCTCTACTGAAATCTCTGAAATAGTACCACTGTCTGCTCTTGTTTCTCCTTCAAAATAACCTGGTAAAATACTTCTTAGATATCATTCTAGCAGTTATTCTGCTGGGATCTGGGAAAAAGACAAGCCTTTGCCTGGGGCTACTGCACAGCCAGTTTCTAAAATGCTACATCAGCAACCAACCAGCAAGTTAAAGAATCTGTTAAAACAGGAAAGACTTGTCATAGGAGCAGGCATATTTAAACCTTACATATGCTTTACCAAAAATGAAAACTTGAAGAAAAAACTAAAACCCAGGGATCAGTCATGATTATGTCTTGGCCTAGTAGTTTACCACATTTGTAAGTCCAAAGCAGTTTGCTATGAGACAACTTGTTTTTAAGAGGGTAATCCACAGGAAAACCAAGGAAAGTTGGAAGTTAAAAAACTCCCAGTGGTATCTTATACTAGTGACAGACATTCATTCATTTTCCAATTACTACCTTTCATGAAATACAGGTTAATTGTACACTCTGAATATTCCCAAAGACTCAAAAGTAGAGGGACAAACCAAAGTAAAAAAGTTATTTAAAAAATCTAGAAATTTCTTTTTGCCATGAAAGAATGTTGATCATATACCTGATGGTACATTAAAGAATAAGTGATGAGGAAGATGACTTATTCCAAAGTCACAAACTTCAAATCTAATCGTTCAATGGTGAAGCTTGGAAATATTTTTATCAACCCAACCCACATAAATAAGGCAATTCCACATATACATATTGATGTACTTATGTGTCAAGTATCTCATACACATAGAAATTGATTTGGTAAAATCCACAATTCTATGATTTATTTATTTAAAATGTAACATTTTCAAGGTGAAAGAAAGCCCTGTGAACAGTTCAAAATGATTACATCAACACGTAAACTCCTACTACCTATAACTACAGAGGCAAGTAAAGAACAGAAAGCAGAAAAGCTTAGTGAATCAAGATACAAACTATGCAAGGGATAATTACAAATCCTGTCACACAGAGAAAATCATGTAGATTTTTTTATTTCAGAAAATTTATTTCAGAAAATTATTTCCTGAAATAAATCCAGGAAAGCCTAGGGACAGGGTGATCTTCAAGTCATAACATAATCTCAAAGTTAAATCAATGCAATGAAAGAACCATCCAAAGGCCAACAGGAGTTCCCCATTGTGGGGTCAGGAAGGCCTCCTGTAGTAAGACTCATTCAAGGAACTTGGTTTACACTCAACCAGCAGGCAAATGAATATTAAGATTCTCTAAGGAAATCTACAAAACAAGAGCTCCCAGATCCAAACTTGCAGAAAAACAAAAGGCACTCCCCAAACCCATCAAGAAGCAAAACATGGCTTCTGGAAGATTATCATGTACTACAAACTCCCCTTGGGTCTGCCTTGGGTTCTTCAATAAATCACGTATGCATTCATCACTAGTGGAAAAGTGGCCACACTACATTACAAATAGAACCATAATCCATTTAGAAAACACTAAGAATTCCAAATCATGATAGAATTATTTGCTTTTTAAACAACTCTATGATTTGTAAAATGATTCAGCACAATATAATGTCCTCATTTTCTCCAGATAAAACCTGGGCTTGGAAAGGTTCAGCGGCCTTACAAAATGGCAGAGCCAGTTCTACAGCTCTGACTTGTGTCTCCCAAATCTCACACTCTAAAGTAAGCAATGAATCTGGGAACCTTCTCCAAATCAGACATCTGAGAAGGCATAAAGGCTGTCTGGATCAGTATGGTACATAGTGTGCAAATAAGCCCTTGGCTCAACTGAGTGCAGCGCTCTCATTCTATTAACATACATGCGCCAATTTCAAGTGCCAGATTAAGAAAAATGAGAACTTTCTTCTGACTCAGGATTTAAGTTTGTTATCACAACCAAGAGATGCAATTCAGTCATAAGAGGCCTCAGCTGGCAGCTCAGTCATAGGAAGTGGCAATAACAAGTATATAATGGGTCTTTATCTACAAGTTTTAAAGTCCTACTTAGCTGGTACAATAACTGCAGGGGATCTTAGAAATAGGAAAGAGACCAGCAGTGTGCACTGGAGCTTGGCTTCTACTAGACACAGTGGCCTGGATGAGGTCAGAGAAAGCAGCAGGAATTACAACCAGTTTTGTGGAACAGAACCTGCCAAACTAAAAAAAAAAGAGGTAAGCAGAACCTCATGAATGCAACAGCATTACTGTGCACTGGGTATTCAAATAAACCCAAAAGTCACTAATCTTATGCCATGCACAAACCATTTTGCCTATAGTTAATTTCACAACTTTGCTCACTCTCAGCTACCTCTACTGAAGTTCTATCTCTGGATATTACATGATGACACAAAATTAGCCAGAAAGGACCACCTTAAGCAAGGCTGAAAAAACAAAGTAGGGAAAGCACCTGCCAAAGAGTATCCTGGCTAGACAAAGACTTTTTCAAAACAACAAGAACACAAACACCTTAACAGTAAAATGAACAAAACTCACAAATAGGAAAAAAACAACAAATAACAAGTGTACCCATAAAGAAAGTAGTCACAATCTTACAAATGAATAAAAATAACAGTGAGATGAATTTTTCCATCTGACCAGCAAAGATAAAAGTGACAGTCAAAATTCATGTCAGAGAATATGAAAAACTGAGCACTCTATGGGCTGGGGGTATAGCCTTAAGTATGCATAAAGTACTGCATTCAATCCCCAGTACAGGAAAAAAAAAAAAAAAAAAAAAAATTCTTGAGTTCTCTTTGCATTGCCAGCACTAGTGTAAACAGACAAACTCTGAGGAGAGAGGTTTGGTCACACAAGCCAAAGCAGTGATCCTCCTTCTAGGACATTTATCGTCAAGATGATGCATGAGCTTAGTTCATTAGCAATAAGGAAGTGCCAGTTTAAACATTCACAATCTCTGAAATGCCAAATAAAGAAATTCTTCTGTTGAGGAATCTGGTCAACATGAACACACAATGTGTCAGGAAAGTAGTTTCCTATGTCAAACACTTTCTTATTTTACAAATTTAATTTCAGCTTAAAAATGTAAATAGGTGGCTGGGTGTGGCAGCACAGGCCTATAAACCCAGCACTCAGGAGGCTGAAGCATAAGGATCCCTGTGAGTTTGAGACCAGCCTGGGCTACAAGGAGCTCAAGGCTAGCCTGAACTACTAGTGAGACCCGGAAGGGAGGAAGGAAGGAAGGAAGGAAGGAAGGAAGGAAGGAAGGAAGGAAGGAAGGGAGGGAGGGAGGG